>JAOPJM010347173.1:0-11681 GCA_027124095.1 Muusoctopus leioderma | reverse complement strand
ATATTTAATCTATTCTATAACAAGATAGTGTATACTCCACTGTACTATACTATGTTATAGACTATACTTAATTGCAATATACAATATTATTTATTATTTTACATAAAACTTGAACTGCGTGTCACTCTTCATTATCTCTCGAATGGAGGTCATAACAATTCTAGCACCTTCTTATAGTATTGCTCGCTTCAGTCTTGCCCAGCCTCATAGATACTACCAGGGAATGTCTTTGTTCTTTACCACAAACAATGCAACAACTATTTTGTTTTACAACTTACTGAGGATTTGTTCTTTGCTCTTAGCTTTAGTATTTCTCTTATTTGTTTCTGCAATATACCACGATGCTTACCTTTCCCTGTTCTACTATCCTTTCTAGATCGTAAATACCAACCAGGTAAGCCATTGTGGGTCTAACGAGTAACCCACGATATTCTACCTCAACAAGGAAGCTCCGTTTACTTCCATCTTCGATTCCCAAAGTCCTTCATATTTTGGGCCTTTATTTTCATGCACATATTCCACATTGCCTTCACACCGGAAATCATCAATCCGGAATTATTTTTATTTTTGTCAAGTTAGACCATGTTTTAAGTTCAGGGTGTTGTTATATTTTGGGAATATGGCTTCGGAACATGAGTGCTTCCTTCAAATGTACCTGCACCTTCCTGTCATTCGCACCAAACTGAAGTCTGTGTCTCAGCTTCTCTTTGTTCTACGTGTTCATCCTCCTTGTGGAAAACAACAGGATGAAACCTAGTGTTCATTCCCGTTGGTATTCATTGTCATTGCTATATTGTTGTTTTAGTGCAACTGCAAGGATACACAAAACTTGGTTATGTCACCTGGCATCCGCTGGAAGTGATGACTTGCATGCTGCCAGGACAAACTTCAATGATGTGTAACTTCCCACTTATAGTTTATACTATATTATATATTATACTATAATATATGCTATTTTAAGGTGCATTACACTACACCAATGCGGTTTTTATATTTTTAGAGCACATTATAACCCAATACTTTAATTACACATCACTGCTTTTTTCTATAATTGTCTTGTATTCTTGTGTTAATTACTAATGGAAGAATGAAGTGAGAACATGAGAATCCCTTGCTCATGCGTACTAGCCTGAAGTGGGACATCTCGCCATTTATTATAAATGGTAGTTAAAACACCTTCGTTTGTCGACAAATTCTGAAGTGTGATATATGTCTATGGTTGCATATTGACTCGTTGAAAAATTACGGATTAAAACAATTTTCACACTTCAGAAGTTACTATAATCAACTATGTCATCAATAAGAATCAGCCCCTCCTCCACCCCACCCCACCACGTTAAAGGATAATTCTGCAGAGGCCTTTGATACATTCATTATCCAGTTTGAAAGATATCTTAGACTTATGAAGCCAGATGCGAATGATGAATTGGATTTATTTCTATTAAATCTGAAAGATACAATAGCTGGTTACTACGATAAAATAGAATGCCCTGAAATTACACAAGAGGAGGCTGGAGATGTTATTACATACTCTTTAAGGGCAAACACTTCCATTGCATCTAAATTTAATAGTAGCATAAATATACTCGGTAAATGAATAATACTATATTCATCGAAACAACAGACATGATAACTTATTAATGACATTGAATAATCATTTTGATAAATATGAAAATATTGTAAATTTCTAAAATCATTTACTGATGAGGCTAATAAAGATAGTTTTTGCCAGGGAGTAAACAGGTAAACCGATCGAAAGGCAGTTTGCCAAAATTTTCCTTATCTCATAAAGCGGGGAAAACCCTTAACTTTTCAGAACGCCGTTCCTACTGTCCCTGTGGAAGAGTGTACTTTTAGTGTTGCAGACAGCATTACTATAAATAACTACACTCGTTAACTTTAGCTGTTGGGAAATCAACTTCAGTTCCGGTTAACATTTGTTTTGGGTGTGGATCAAAAACTTTAAACGGCCGTAACGAAAGTCATGAAGTTGAGAAAAGATGTCTTAATAGTAAGATGATAGGACATTTTACAAAATATTTCAAAGGTATTTTACAAAGGTATGACGAAACCAATAGTATCACCAGAAACATCCGGTCAAACACCTAAGCGGATACTGTAATTAGACACAACCAACGGGGAATTATTGATAGTGATAGTAATTGGTTTTTGATTCATGGAGATATTTCGAAAAAGCTTGGTATAAAATCATACTCCAAATCATCTCCGAAGGCGCAAACTGTTGACGAAAACAAACTTAATATAATTAGAAAAGTGATTCCAAACATAGAAATAAATAATTGCTACGGAATAACGGAAGTTTTTGTTGTCCCTGTAACATATGAGTCTGTCATCTTGGGAATCTTTGGATTATCACAACTTCAGTCACTTCAGATTGAATTTAAAGGTAAATTCCACTCACCCAACCTTAATTGTGTCCGTTGCCTATGTTGATACGATATTTAATTGCATTTTTGATAAACTTTCAAAACTTCGAATATTCGATGACTCTAGCTTAGGAATTTCTGAAGAAGTAATACTCATATGGCACTCCACATGGAATTACCCTTTTGATGTGCGCGAATTCATTAAAGTTGTAATTAATAAACTAATGACTGAGAGAATAATTAAACGTTCAATGTCATCATGGAGTTTACAAGTTGTAGTCAACAACATTAGTGACAAAAGACGTTTAGTGGTTGACTACATATCTGCTATTAGTAGATTAAACACATCTAATATAAATAGATTATACAGATATACTAATAATAGATACACACAGCTAGATGCATTTCCCATCCTATTCGTTAGTGTTGTTTCAAGGCAGATTCAGGGAAATCATAATTTCAGTACTGTCGACCTTCGTTCAGTATATTGTCAAGAACACCTGACTCCTCACCCCAGGAGCAACATTTTGCAGCCATTTGAAGCAAATGATGGATTATTCCAATTCATGTGATTGCTTTTTACAGTTCCAAATAGAGTACAGAGTTTTTAGTAATGAGAGAAATTAAGGACTTAAAAGGACGTGACTCATTATTGTGACGATTTGGTGAGAATAAATGGATCCACGATAAAACAATTGTAAGCTTTTCTCAAACGTGAACAAGGTTTTAGGGTTCTGGATCAACTCAAAATATATAAATTCAATGTGATCGAGTTATCGTTCGTTGTTCACATCTTTAGAGAAAGCAAGATGCTGTGGCCCCTACTGGGGTTTCCTGTACCTGGACATTCCAAGGAACTTGAGTGTTTCATTGGGTTAATTGTCAAATGTTCAAAATGGATAAAATGACTTTTATGAAATTGCAGCGCTCTTGTTTGAAGCTAAACAATATCAATATTTTCCGTAATCAATCGATTGTTTTGATCAAATTAAGAAACTAAACGACAGTTGTAGCGGCTTTGTTATCTATTTCAACAGCTGATTCAATACTTACTCTTGAAACAGACATGTCTATATCAACAGTAGTTTCTGTCCTAATGCAAAATGTGCTGCCAATTTGGTTATACTCACATAGAGTGAATGATATCGAAAACAAATGCCCCCTGTAGGGGTAGAAGCCCTAGCAATAGTGAAATCAGTTAAACGCATGCAACATTACCTATTAGCAGTTCAAACGTGTTACAGATCAACAAGTAACAGCTTTCCAATTTGATAGTCGACATAAATCCGTTATGAAACATGTTAAGCTGTGTCGTTGGAAACAACAACTCACGGAGTTTCATATGAAATACAATACCGTCAGGTATGAGAGAATTTGGCAGCAGATGCCTTTCGTAGAATGTCTGCAACTGCTAAAGAGAATGAAATGATACCAAATAATGAAAAGATAGATATAACAAAGAAAGTTCATGAAGAGATGAGATCTTAGATAGATAACGTGTTTTATACGAAAATATTTCATTGTAATAATCTCTTAAGTAAACACGTTACGGCTAAAATAAATCATACGATATGTGTGCAAGATTGAAACCTCGCGTCCTCAAAATTAAAACTAGCCACCTTATATTAACAAAAATACTTTGTCAGCGACTGTCACTTCATATTGTAGGACTGAAACCAATTACTGAAATGCCAATCTCTTACATTTTGACAGTATTGTACGAGTCTACGAGTTACTCGTTCACATTTACCTTACGAATATCAACATCTCAAGCTATTATTCAATGTCACTACTAATTATGCACAGTGTTCGATGCTCCAGGCTTCGTTCATAGTGACTGTTGCACTTAATTTGAAAGTACTGAATGTATGAATTTTGTAAAGTAGATGGAATATTCATAAGGTAAGAACAGCTCTTTACCATCCTCCACCAAACAGACAAAATGAACGTTACGATGGAGTGACGTTAAAAACTACTCAATTAAGTCCAATTAAAACAAATTAAGACATTAAAACAATCGGCCGAAGGGCCCTCACTTGCTTTAATCAATATTATATCATTGTTTTCTTGGGCTTTGAATATGCTGCATGTTTAACTTTGTATGTCGTTATATATTAGAAACTCAAGAAAATTGTATTCTTAATTCTCCGACATTGACAAAATAATTTCCTGATTGGGTTCCCTCTGGAAAATTAATATACCTGAAAAAACTATATTTGGCTTTTAAAAAAATTATCCACTTGCCGAAAAGATGCTAGTGATCGAAGTACTCTTTTACCAGCATGTCCTAATTTAATTTGTAACAGGGAAATATGATCCAGTTTCAACATTCTCCTGGAATTGAAACTCAAGATGACACTGATGAAAACCGCAAATCTTTGACCATGTCGTCCTCTCTCTTAAGCGTATACAACTACATACACAACAATGATGATAACTTCAGCAATGATGATAACATAAGTTTGGACGTTGTAAATGATGAGGACTTACATAATCGTAACTTTACTACAATTGCAACTAACAATCATAACAGACCAACAATAACAACAACAACAACAAGTACAATGCCTACATATTTGAACAACTATAATATGTCCTTAAGATAATCAATGACTACTCCTTTTTGTTATAATTGTGTTGTTAATTACTAAGTTTTTGTTTTACTCGTGTTTTATTAGCTCTTTCACGCTTATTCTAAATGATCTTTCTTCAGTTGTGTGGAGAATATGGTATAGGATATTCTAGAGTTGTCTTATATTTTTATGTTGATTACTGACTGTGAAATTGTGCGCCAACACGAGAATCCCCTGCTCATGCGTACCCTACCTGTAGAGGAACAGCTTGCCATTTATTATGAAAGTTAGATAAATGGCTCTATTAGTCAACAACTTCTGAACTGTGACGTAGGACTATTGTTGGATATTGACTTCTTGAAATTACGGATTATAAAATATTTTAAATCTCATTATACTATTTTATACTCCTAAACTACTGATTTGATACTAAATAAAACATAATGTAAACGATTATTGGATTATGTGTTTTTTCTTTGTTGCTGTTGTTTAGTCCAGGATCAGCTCTTATCTGGAATACCTGTGAACAAAGATGTTCCAGCCATGACCATTCAGTCATTATTTATACATAATGTATGAATACGTACAACATTATATAATGTATATATCCTGATTTGTTTATGGAAAAAAAGAAAATATAGCACGGTGTGATTGGAAGGAGGTTTAGGTATTGATTCTACCAAATCGAGCAGCCAGATATAGACTCAGACGTTGACCCCCGCAGTGGTTCCTTCGTTGGCTCGTTGATGGTTTAGTCGTCTGAAACCTATCACTCGCAACGTCGTCTTTATATTCCAACAGAAATGTATCACTCTTTCTAACATACGAAGTCTGATTACAGTTGTAGGACACGCATTATTACTAGAAACATGGCAATTCAAAAAGCCAACGGGGGAGCCTATATGAAGTTAATTGATCTGTTATAAACAGTAGATAAATCTCTCTGAAATCACGCCTTACCGTTTTTCTTGGTCATGTCTACAACACAGAACCAGTTGATTGCTCGGTACTGAATCGATTCATCCATCTTGTTATAATTATATACATAACCACATAACTACACATGAAGCCAAATGCCAGAAACACTATACATTCTTGTAAAATACCCTTGCTTTATTAGCTATGTACTACATGGCGATTAGTTCCTTGTAAACGAAGTGCCAAATTATATTAAGAAGATGAACATAAGCATACACGTGTTTACATTAATAACACATCGACATGTCTTTGCGTTTGTTGACCTATACATCTTTTACGGTTATTTTGGTGTTTTGGTTGAATCAACTTAGTAAATGAGTAAATATAGCATCCTTTAATTGCTAAATAGCAGTTGGTAAAACTGTGATGAGGTATTGTCTTTAGTGCTTTTACAAAACAATTCCGTACTAACATTCCCCTAGACAGATGTAACTAAATTGAAGAATATTTGTTTGAACACATGTCGTCCTGCCTCGTTAACGAGATGTTAGTGTACGTCGGAGAGATTCTAAAATTATTGTGTAAGTTGCTTGCTTTTGCTGAGTTTTGTATCATTGTATTTTCCAATGTTAACATGCAAGCTTGTTTCTATGAAGATCAATACATGTGTCCCATATTTTACAATGTAAGATAAAACCTATATGTGTAGCAAACCAGCGGTGGATTTGGAGAAATGGTAGATTAAATACACACTGATATTAAGTTATTGTCTATTTACGTCTGAGTTCAAACACTATTCCAGCCATGGACATTTCGTCTTGTTTATTGGTTATAGAGTACTCCAGCCTACATTATCGAATACGTCTTTCATTCCCTTCTTAAGAAGTTAAGGTGTGATTTCATGGAGAATCGGTTGTTATTTCTAATGTTCAAGTGGACACTTAGAGGCCTCCACATGTAGTGCATTGAGCAGAGGTCAGTTTGGAAATCTCATTCATCTTGAAGCTTCACACACCCAAGTAGGGGTTGAACTCATCTTTACAAGCTAAGAATTCACTCCCCGAATTGTAGGTGCTGCTGCCACTACGTTTGGACACAATGCTCTCCAGCCCTATAGTACATTTTGTACAACTTGGTCACTCACCTGCTAGTATTAACAGCGAACAGACATCTCCCAAATCACATCCTACTATCTTAAATACGGAAGGACACAATATATATTGTGTTCCTAGGTAAATAATATGGGACGGTCACGGCTTAAATGCCTTTCGTCATAGGTCTTCTCAATAAGGGTTAACCTGATGCTAAGTGACAAATACAACTACAGTAACTACAACAACTACAATAAATACAACAACTACAACGGAGACGACGATGATGGTGATATCAACAAAACCGACGATAACAAATTTGTCGAATAAACCATTTGAAAATTGACGGATTGTGCTTGATCACGTCTATAACACAGTGCTAGTTGATTGCTCGGTACGGAATCGGTTCATCCATCTTGTTATAATTATATACACATGGAGGCAAATGGCAGAAATATTATGCGCCCAAATTAAATACTTATATTTTATTAGTTGTGTAGCACCTGCAAAGGAAGTGCCAAATTATATTAAAAAGATAGATATAAACATATACATGTTTACATTAACGGCAGGTCTTGGCGGTGTTAACCAATACATTTTAAAGATTATTTTGGTATTTTGGTATTTTGGTACAATCAACTTAGAAAATGACTAAATATAGAATTCTTTAATTGCTAAACAGAGTTTGGCAAGGCTGTGATGAGTTATTCTCTTTAGTGCTATTACAAGACAATTCCGTACATATATTCTCCAGATGTATGTAACTAAATTAAAGAATATTTCTCTAACCACATGCGATCTTTAACGAGATATTTGTGTACGTCAAAGAGATTACAAAATTCTTGCCTAAGTTGTTCCGCTTTTGCTGAGTTTTCCATAATTGCAGTTTCCAATGTTAGCATACATGCTGGTTTCTATGGAGATAAATACATATATCCCATACTTTACAGTGTAAGATACAACATATAGTGTAGCAAAAACGTGGGGATTCGTAGAAATGGCGGATTAAAACACACTGATATTAAGTTATGTATATTAACGTGTAAGTTCAAACACTATTCTAGCCACGATCATTCTGTCTTTTTTTTATCAGTTATAGTTTACTTCGATCTACATTGTCCAATGCGAAATTCCCTTCTAAAAGGTGTGATTTGTTGAAAATGTGGCTGCTATTTCTAGTACGTGAAGTGGCCATATAGAGACCCCCCACTTATAGTGTATGTAGGAGAGGTCAGTTTGGAAAATCCTGTTCCTCATCAAGCTTCACAAACCCCGGGTAGGAGTTCAACTCGTCATCGCAAGCAAACAACTCACAGTCCAAATGTACAATGCTACTGAAGCCATGTATGGAGACTACATACGTTTCTCATCACTCTTGCTAGAACCACTGTCAGGTTGTTTATTTTTGTGTTTTGATATAGCAGGGATCCAGAGGACTACGTATTTGGAGGCCATGGTATTTGTGTAGTGCGCACTACGCAAAACACATGGCCTCCATGCAAATTGAAAAAAACATAGGCAAGATTTCATCCACCTCATGCAGTACTCCGGTTATAACCAACAATACATAATAAGGGTATACAAAGGAGCAAAGAAAAATTGGAAACCATCATCAACAACGATGAGAATGGAGTGTACCCTATATATAGGAGCAAGTTCTGGGACAAATTGCAAACGATAAGGAAGAAACTAGACAATTGCTGACTCATGGTATGATAGTAACAAGTTCCAAAGCGTAGTGTTTATTGATGCCACTCCCAGAGATAGACTAGCTTATAGATTTGGGATAGCTTTAATGAAATGAATCTTAGGATTAAGGTAGTAGAAAGACCAGGCAGAATCATCCTGCAAAACAAATCCATGAATAAACTGAAAACCTCGGGACGTAGTATACCGATTAGGATGCACGGAGGGACAATGTAAAAACACTAACACAGTTTATATAGGAGAAACATTTCGTAGTATAGGTGAAAGAGTAAAAGAACATTGTTATAAATTTTAAGAAAATAAGCCAACATCAGTACTTCATCAACATACCAAAGAAATATATGGCAGTTCGATAGAGAACATCGAAATAGAAATAATAATTCTCTTGACACACCAAGTCAAAGAAGCTTCCAAGAAACAGAATCCATCCACTCCCTAAATAGAAAATACGAACGGAACAACACCTATTAACTGTTTCTAATCGCCGACATGCATGACAACGAACACACAAACAAACTGGACCGAAAAATAGCAACAGCAATTAGTTATACCTATGCGTGCGGGAGCGTGTATGTGTGTGTATGTCTGTGTGAGAGTGCGTGTACGTTCGCGCTGAAGTCACTGAGTGTGGAATACGATAATTCCAAAGTCCAAAGTTCAACACAAGAAAAACAATAATAACCTAAACCACGCACACCCACGCACGCACGCTCCCACATGCGCACGTACGCATACGCGCACAACAGCACACACACGCACACTCACGCACACACACGCACACACACAATACATTATACATATATATAAATAGCAGAATAAGGGAGAAATATTTTACCACAAGAAATGGGAGACAAACAGGAACCATGCAATACGTGTTGAAAAAGAGGAGGTGCTTGAGGGGCACATATTAATTGTTATCTAATTGATTGGTAATAAAACTGAAGTGAAATATAACTAGTGAGTGTGTTTATTGGGAGTATGGCCCTCCCAAAATACAATAATATATATATAATAGTAGATGACTAAGTATGGGTTTAAGATTTTAGATCATAAATAAACATAAAATTAAATTAAATTGAATTAGACAACTTACAAACACAAACCTTAGCAGGAACGAATGTGACTGGATCTGCCAACGGGAATCGAACAACGCATTTCCACACTCCGGGCGGCGTGATAACCACTACACTATAGCAACCTAGCCCACTTCTTTCTCTCAAATGTATGATTATAAGATGACTTCATTTGTCAGCTACCCTACCTATCCCATGTCAAACATGAGGTCAACACTATTTATATATTTATTTACCTTTTCTGTAGCTGCTTAACCTTTTAAAACTGGGTATGAATGGTTTTTTCGTATTTTTTTTTTCAATTAGCTACTTCCAACATAGTTTCCACATTATCTTCATCTCTGAAAATTGTTTCTATATTCCACAATTGGAACATTCTGAAAACGCTATGCTAAATGAGCGAAACAACCACCCATATATATATATATATATATATAAATATATAAATATATATATATATATATATCCTGAGTATCAAGTGGACTGATGGAGTCACCAACAACGAGGTACTTGCCCATGTCCAGATACGCAGCCTCCTCATCTTGCGCCAGCAACGAGGTCGCCATTGGATGGGTCACATACACTGCATGTCAGACGGGAGGATCAGGAAAGACCTGCTGTACGGAGCGCTGACCTCCGGCCGGTAAGAGAACGTGAGAGTGACCTCATCTTCGCTTCAAAGATGTCTGCAAGAGAGACATGAAGGCACCGAATACGAATGTCAAAAGTTGGGAAAACATGGAAAATGATGATCGGACACACTGAAAGCTGGAACTAAGCAGGTGTTTAAAAAGATGAAAGGAGGAACAGGTGCTTGCTAGTGGAGAGAAACGTACCCGACAAAAAACACAACACCGGCGCAAGACTGGCAGAGACAACCTTCAAATGCAGTTGTTGCAGCCAGAACTGCCACTTCGTGTGGGCATCTACAGCCACAGCAGATTCTAATCTGCCAACAAGTCAAAAGGAAGACTTTCCAAACACAGAGCTATGGTCTCGCGAGACTAATGGAAGCCGACGATATATATATACATATATATATATAGTAGAAATATAGAAATCCTTGGTACAGTAGTATATATTTGAAAAATGATAAGAATGACTTTTCTGATGCTTACGTTTTAATGCTGAAGTGTTTATAAATTGTGTACAAATTGTGTTACTCTTTCGTGATCGAAATTGTGTCACTCTTTCGTGATATATATATATATATATATATATATATATCGTCACTCAAGATTTTATCTCTATAATATTTCTCTGTCGAGTGTTAAATAGCACCACCACGAATATATATGTGTAACTCATTGTATATATACACCTAGCATCGGTTATTCTTTCCATAGTCCCAGTTGAGTTTTGTTGAGGGTGATTGTTATTTTCAGTCAAGACGGTATTTAAAATCCCACCCCCCTTTTCTAGCGATCACGTGATATAGTAGTAACTGCTTCTTGTTGCGTGGTAATGGTGAGGGTGCATGGGAAAGCCATCTTACCTGTTAGTTTCTCCTTGGCTGGAGTGCAAATGCAGAATAATTCTTTCTTAAAATAGCTGCTGACGACGTGATATTCCTTATTATAAACATTTTGGAATAGCTATATATTCCGAAAATATTTGTGTGATAACAGAAACCATTATCTCCACTCGAGGTATGGTCCGGGTAAACCATGTATTTCATTCATGCATTTTGTCTTTGAGCTCTATCGTACAGGATCTCTGTCTTGTTGCTCTGCTATTTATAATGGATATATTTCTTCACTCCAGAAGATATTATGTCTATAATATTTCTCTGATGAGTGTTAAATAGCAAACTTAGACCTATTTTCTGTGGATGGTTCTACACCACCACAAATATATATGTGTACATACTTGTGTGTCTGTGTGTGTATATATATATATATATATATATATATATATATATACACACACAGA
>JAOPJM010347069.1:0-11681 GCA_027124095.1 Muusoctopus leioderma | reverse complement strand
TCAGAAATTTAAATGTAGCCACATAGTAGTTCCCTTGGTTGGGTTACTATTAATATTTATATATATATATATATATATATAAACAAATCCTGTATCCGCAAAAAGGTGGATTTCGATTCCTTTAACCCGGAATCTCGTCAGCAGGTGGGGCTCGAAACATTAAACATCATCTGGCAAAGTCAATAGTCGATATGAGAAGTTTATGAAGGTGTTGTTATGAAAGTTGAGTATTCAAATCATATCAACGGGAAGCTTGCGCGTGGTCCGAACAACAGAAGATAGAATGCAGATTATCATTTCAAAGTTACATATCTGAATTTGCAAAATTCGTTCTTCATCCACACAGTTAGAAACATTAATAAATCCCCTCCCTCCAGACAGACATTTGTCTTTGGATGTAGCACTTTATTCATAGTTAGGGCTTTTTCTCGTTTTCCTGTCTGATGCATCTACTTCATCTTTTGTCCAATTCACTATGCCAGCACTATAACAGATGACGGCAACCACCCATGTGTTGATCGCAGTTATTAAATTTCTTGAATTAAGGCTGGACTTCAATACAAGCTTTTATCTTTTCAAATATATTGTTCTCACTTTCCTTCATTTCCTTATGCATGGTATTATCGTGTTTCAGTATGCCTAGATGCTTGTATCCATTGCCATCAAGTTCTAAAGTACGTTCTTCCGATAGAACTATTCCATTAAAGTGGGCTCTCTTTCCTATCTTCATGGCTAAAGATGCACATTTTGATATACCAAACTCCATTCCAATGTTACCGTAAGAGACCTTTACAGTTTTAACCAGTGAATCAATTTCTTTCTCTGACTTTGCGAATACCTTTAAGTCATCCATGAAGAATAGATGATTCAGGGAAGGTCCGTTTCTCCCTAGTTTTTAACCCATGTTGACTTTTCTAAGTGTCATCGAGATAGGTATTAGTGCAATAACAAATAACAAAGAGGAGAAAGAGTCACCCTGGAAGATACTGCTCTAAAGTTTCTCTTTAGTGAAACCCATTACGTGTTGTTGATGATGGCTCTCGTCAAATCCCTAATCACCAGATCAGCAAACTGGTTCCTGAAATATTTCTGCGCCGGAAAGGATGTGTTCAGCTTCCAGTAACCGGGTCTCTGTCTATTGGTCTATTCTAAGTTGACTCTACAGATCACGAATTTGTGGTCCGTGTTGCCAAATAGCCGAAACTGTGGACAGCCTACATTAATCTTGACGAAAATTCTATCTAAACGCGACAAAAAGCCCTCTAGTTGTTGGTGCTATAACAAGTTTAACACATGGCCCTTCTGCCATCAACCACAACCTTTATTGGGTCCCCACTCTCTAAATAAACGAGGTCGGGTATTCGTAGCAAATTGTCAGGTGTGAGAAGCATCCGGGCCTCTATTCTGATCTCTACCCAGTTCTTGTATGGGGTTTGATTTCATTAATGATCTCTCCATGCTTCTTCAAGATCATCCGGACATATTGGATATTTAATTCTGGCAGTACATTAATAAATGTCGCTATGTTGATGTGTCTCCCTAGATATGACGCAACAAGTAAATATTCGCCACACATCCTTCATACATTTTTTCAATTTGTGCTCGGATCAGATTGTCTACTTTCCTGGTCATTTTGTTAGCGTATCTGCAGATAAGGGTTCTTATTGTGTCTTTTTCTTCTACTAATATTGCCAGGAAGTTTGGTCACAAGAGGCAGCACCTGTACTTCTGCTTGAAATATCTGTTGTCAAGTACATGCACCATCCATGTGTGTGGGTATTTCTAAATGACACTGCTCTCTTTACGTTCGCTGTAACGGATGTGGTGTTGTTATTGCTGCGAATCACATTCGAGTGCTGCTACTGTTGTTGTTGTTGTTGTTTTCCTCGTTGCTGTTGTTATTGTTATTGTTGTTGTTTTTGTTGTTGTTGCTGTTGTTCTCGTTAATCGTTAATACTTCCTTTTTTCCTTATCGGTGTTGTTGTTGTTAATTTCTGTTCGCTCTCATTGAGTTTGTTACTGTTACTGCTCGCTGTAGTTGTTGTGGTGGGGACGGTTGCATTGCTGAGTGGTACAGAGGGAAAACCACCCGCGCTGGTGAAGGACAGACTTGGTTGGAGTGACAAGATTACTCTGGACCATAAAATCACCTCCTACGTCCCCGTCTTACTGGCTGGCTCCTAAAGACAATGCCATATTTAAAATAATATTTTTAGACCCCCTTAGGTCCTGGTCGGTTCAGTAATAAAATGAAATAACAAAATTTGCAGTAACGAATCCCTAAAAGGGCAAACTATCAACAAATTGTCTTTACCTTACGGAGCCGAGAACATCAGCACAGAACAAAATCTGTACTTCTTGGGACAGATCATATACTCAGAAAAGTACTTTCTGTATAAAGCATTTGTCAAGACTTGACAGGTTTGAGCAAAAAAATAAAATTAATAATAAATAAATATAAATAAAAATCCTCGACAAAAAGTACAAAAGTAAAAGTCAAGAATGCCTCCCACCCAAGACCACGAGTCGCGATCCGATGGGAAGCATAATTGAACCGGTTGCAACACCAATACCGTGGAACAGTAAAAAACAGTAAAAATAGTAATAATAATAATAATAATTTTTTTATTGGCCACAAGGACCCAAATAGATGGGAACAGTACAAAGGCGAGATACATAGGAGACAACAAAGACACAAAGAAGAAAGTGTGGGGGATTTACATCGAGCGGATGGGTGAGATTAAAAATAACGATAAGGGCACATTAATACATAATAAATAACAAATAAGTCTGACAGTACAAAACCAATACAATAATAGAAAAGAGAAAAGATCCCCAGAATGGGGGAGAAACCACATAGGGTGATTCGTGGCACCCCGCACAAAGCCCCGGATTACCCTGACACTTCGAAGGTAGGTCCCTTCTCCTAGTTCTTGCCACCAGTCTACAGCCGCATAGTCAATGTGGGTCCATTTAGCCACGCCAGTTTCGCCACTCTTAACCACCTTTCATAAAATTCACTTGACAGGAGCATCTCCGTCTCTACCCCCACCTTCCTCTTCAAGTGGTACTTGAAGAAGTTGATGAGGGTTTGTTCTGAGAAGAAAAGCTCTGTGCTCAAACCTTTCAACCACGTCCACCATACAACTTTTGCCATAGCCACCATGCAGAGCAAGACTAGCCGCTCTTCCTTGCCAAAGGAAGGCAGTAGTTCGATTTTCATGATAGATTCGGCAGATAGCCGGATACATCCCGCACGCGACAACTGCTGTTCAACATAAGCCCACAAATCAGCAATGCACAGATATTGAACGAGTGCGAGCCGGACGGTTTCGACATTCTGCGCGCATCTCGGACAGGTACGGTTGCTGGTGGCTCCACCACGGCCATGCCTGTAGAGTTCATCCCGAACCCGCTACGCTTCCCTGTAGCACTGCCAGGCCACGGACTTTTGAAAATTATCCATACTACCCGACTTGAAAGTTCTCCAGAAAAGACAGCTCAGACTGTGTTTGTCGATGCACAGAATCGCTCCTAGGCCATCATCGCTCATAACCCTCTATAGAATGTGAGAGTTGACGTTCCACTGACTACGTGATACAGCTGGTAGATTTCAGTGAGTGCCTGGCAACATTCCAGATGCCAAATGCCAAACCTCGGTCTGCGCTTGACCCAGGACTGCAACTCAGTAAAAGAGACGAGCTGCAGAAAGGCAATAATAATATTGATAATAATTGTTTTTAACATAGGCACAAGGTCAACAACCCTAGTACTTGATTAGTACTTTATTTTATTGACTCCGGAAGGATGAAAGGCAAAGTTGACCTCGGCGGGATTTGAACACATAGCGCAGTGAGCGAGAACGAATACTGTAAGCTATTCTGTCCGACGCGCAGAAGCCTCTGCAAAATAATAATAATAATAATATCAATTGTGTCAGTAAACTTATTCATACATAAAATAGACGTATTACAAAGTGGAATCACAAAGATGTGTGGGTGATGTGTAACAAATATATACAAAATCGAGGAGAGTGACAGAGTCACACAATATATTAAGAAGTAACAATTTAAAATAACACTAAATAATTACACAATGTAGTTAGTTGATTATTTAAAATACAGATACAATTTTATAAACGTAATTTAAAGGAACAAGGAAACAAATAGTGCATCCCACTCCTACATAAGTGAGAAACCGCTATCTGAGTTAGATCATGGCACCCAAACAACTCTGGCCATCTTACAGTACCATGTTCATGACTCAGTACACGAAATGCCTCGTCCCAAACGTAATCGGGAGCACATCAGGTGTCGGAGTGTGAGAGGAAGGGGCCCACATCCTCCTGAAACCCGGGTACACCTACCAGTAGACTGAAATTGTGGTTTTCACCAGCAGTCTATCCTTCATGTGTTCTTTATGCACTACCATCCTCTGTTCACAAAGTTGCACATCTCAATGCCGTTCTTCTCCATGACGTTTAGGAAATGCCTCAGATCATCATTGGATGTTTGCCCAATATAAATCGTTTGATTTACACAGCGGAGTTGGGATCCTTTATCATGGGTTCTTTCGGAGGAGGCGTGGACCACTTATCTGTTTCGGCTATTTCTTACTTTTTGTGTTTTTCTTTCCTCTTTTTCTTTACGCCGTCACCGGTATCTCACCAAAACGTTTCCGTTTCGATCTCCACCTCATCGTTGCAAGACTTCCTGGTTGGTTTCCTATTCATCGGCTGATGGGTGTAAGGATAAGATGCTCTCTTCTGCCATTTCCAGAGCTGCAACCGGTGGTGCCATGACAGCTTCTATAATCTGTTGCTTTTTCTTCTATGTCTTTTGACCTCCCCCAAGTGGCGCTAAATAGCTTTCTGCCCTTAACTACCAGTCATATACCTTTTTTCTGTACATACAATGGAGCACAACTCTAGAATGACTCTGTGCTCTACAGTGGCCATAGGACTTGCATATCCAACTGACCACAAGCGAATACATCATATTGCTCCTGGTTATACCTGCCGATACTGTACCACAAAATTGACGATCAGCAAAGAGTCAACGTCACCACCAGCATCCTTTATTCTGACCAGTGTGTTACGCCACCCCAAGTATTGTGACACAAACCTCTGGACAGGGGTGTAACGCATCATCTCGTCCTCAGGTTTGAATACTATGAACATCGTTCCGTAGCTTCTGCCTCGAATGATGAAGGAGATATTCTTTCACACATCATCGACAAGAGGTACCTGTAGTTGCTCTTATGTGGGCCCTAATGATTTCGAGATACTGATATATGTTATTTTTCAAATTTTTTTAATAAGGAACTAAGGTAAGAAGGCGCCTTCTTTTTCACTTAGCTTGGCCAAGCAGACTTTTTCTCTGCCCGGTAACTTATATAGAGCATGTTTATTAGAAGCTGCGTAGGCGAATGAGTGAAGATTGGAAACGCCTTTAGTGCTGAAATCAATATTCCCACTAATTTTTTCTTTTGATCAAATGTGTGTGCTGTTGTTGTCGTTATTCCTGTTATATTCTGTAATAATATTATTATTGATTCTGGTTATGAAGTATATGTTGGCTTCTGAGAGATTGATTTTTTTTTCCTGTCTGTGAAAATGAATTTGGAGTGGGGGGTGTTTCTGTACAGTGTAGTCATGTTGGTAAATTTGGAGAAGAAAACATTTCTTCGCAAACAGGAGAAATTTAATTTTTACATCTCTATGTAAAGAATTCCTATAAAAAAAATATTTTCCAACACAGTTTCACCTGGTAAAAATCCACAAAGCGAAGCACGTCTTGTTCAAGAGTGTACAAGGTATAATGATGATGATGAAGATGATGATACTACTACTACTACTACTGCTACTACTACTACTACTACTACTACTAATAATAATAATAATATTAATAATTGTTTCTAACAAAGGCACAAGGCCAACAACCCCAGTACCTGACTGGTACTTTCTTTATCTACCCCGGACGGATGAAAGGTAAAGTTCACCTCGGTCGTATTTGAACTCAGAGCGCAGAGCCTGGAAGAATACTGTAAGGCATTCTGTCCAACGCGCTAACGACCATGCCAATTCGCCACCTTAATATCTTCTTTTATTGGCCACAAGAGCCCATGAAGTTGGAGACTGTACAAAGTTGAAATACATAGAAAACAAGTGTAGGGCATTTACATCAAGTGAAAAGGTGAGATCAATAATACAAATAGGGACATATATTAATAAATAGATAATAATAAATAGGTCTAACAGTAGAGAACATAATAGCAAATAGGAGAAAGGTTTCCCAAAGGGGGGAGAAACCGCAAAGGGTGATTCGGAGCACGCCGCACACAACCCCGGATTACCGTACCATACCGAAGGCAGATGTCTTCTGCCAGTTGCTGGCGCCAGTCTACAGCTGTATATTCAATATGAGCCCATGTCGCCACGCCAATTTCGCCACTTTCGCCCACCTTTCCTAAAATTTACTTGAGGGGAGCATCTCTCTCTCTAACCTCACCTTCCTCTTCAAGTGGTATGTAAAGAAGTTGAAGAAGTTTATCCTTAGTGGAAACGCTCTGACTTCAAACCTTTCAACCGCGTCTATCAAACAACGTTTGCCATAGCCACCAGGCAGAGGAAGACTACCCACTTTTCCTTGCCAAAGAAAGGTGATTTATCGTGATAGACTCGGCTGATAGCCGTATCCGTCCCACACGCGACAACAGCTGTTCGACATAAATCCACAAATCAGTAATGCATGGACGTTGAACGAGTGCCTGCTTGACGGTTTTGTCACCCTACGTGCATCTCGAACCGGTACGGTTGCTGGCAGCTGCACCACGGCCATGCCTGTAGAGTTTATCCCGAACAGGCAATGCCCCGCCGTAGCTCTGCTAGGCCAGGGACTTTTGGAAGTTGTCCATAATACCCGACCGAAAGTTCTGTAGTAGATGCTCATTCGGCTTTCAATAAATTTATTGGGGAGCTGTACCCCCTTCTAAACCATTACATTACCCTCCAAGTGGATCTTGAAAAACGTTAGTGGCCGAAGAATGAAATGCGTGTCTTCACTCATTTCAGTCGCGTCCACAACACAATCTCTTTCACAATAGCCCCCCAGACAGTGTAACAATTGCCTGCGCTTTCCAACGAAAATAAGGCGACATGGCGATATTCACGATGGACTCAGTCAATAGCCAGATCCGTCCTGCACGTCACAACAGCCGTTCGACAAATTGTACAAGTCAACAATGCACGGGCCTTGCACGAAAGTGTGCCGAACGGTTTCGTTGCTTAACGCACGTCATGGATAGGCTCAGTTGACGGCACATCTTTGCAAGTTGAGATAAAACTCGAACCGGCAATTCCATCGGTAGGATTAGCAGGCCAGGGACTTATGTATGTTAACCATAGTCCCTCGGGCTTAAATTCCTCTGGAACAGACCAGCCAGTTGACTGTCGTCGATGCTTAGAGATTCCCTGAGAATGTCGTCTCTTAACCCCACCACTAATCCACTGTAGTATGCTAAAGATGAAGTTCGACTGGACGCATTACCCGACGGGATGAGAGCTTTGAACCCCTGACAACCTTCCAGGTGACTGGCATCCAGTCTTGGTCTTTACATTGCGTCAGTCTGCAGCACCATCAAAGAGACGAACTACGGCAAAACGTATTTGACAAAGGGTTACCACATCTGCTCACGACCCCAAAATCTCTGCAGATACCGCATTCTCAGCACATGTCAGTGCCTCATGTGCTACGGCATAATTACTCCTCCACGCAGAGGGTGTTGGCAATAGATGGACCCCCTGACCAGTGGAACGCATCCCGTTTCAAGACACGAAAGAGCAGACGCTCTAATATGGTCAGACGAACAATGGAGCAGGCACGACGGTGAGAGTGATATATCCTGGAGGAAATGTACATGTTCTCCACCTCTATCCAACCTTTTAGAGATACATTCCTCTTAGCCTATTTCTGTAACCTCGTCCCGGTTCGTATCTGCTTGGCGGTCCGGGCCGTATTAGGCCCGAGTAACTCAACTAGTCCGTCTGCCCAGCACCTCATGACGCTGTCCGACAGCATGGACTTACCTCTCCAGGTGCCGAGCTGCTAGCCCACCGATTTTCCTGCGTTAATCTTGGCTCTTGTCACCGCCTCACATTCCTTTAAAACGTTGCTAATGACTTCGATATTCGTATTGCCCGAACCCATTACGGTGGTCTCATTCGTATATGCCGTCACAGTTCTCCCGCGTCCCAGTTCGAAAATGATGTCGCTTAACACCTCAAGTTTTCGCTGTAGCGGCTCGGTAATCAGTATATACAAGAGGGATGAGAAGGGACATTGAAGTGATTTAGCATTGGAGTGTGAGACTAAAACCGGCTGCACCGAGAACAGCCACAAAGTAACAAAGGTCGACCCTATCGAAAGCATTTGATTGATCTAAATTGAGACCTACGGACGCCAGGTTTGTTACCGAACCACTAGAGATTGTATCACATGAGATGAGGTTGTCATGGATAGATCTTCTCAAGATTGCGCAATCTGCATTTTCCTGACCACACTACCGGTGACAAGAATGAGTGTCTTGCTAGCATCTGTAGCATCTTAGTGAAAATCACACACTCTGCATGCAGCAGAGTTATGGACCGGGAATTATTCTTTACATCCGCCTTGTACGCGTCTATCTCGGCGGTGCTATCACTCCCCGGCTCATAGAACCAGACATTCTTCCGTTCTGCTGCCTGTTGCAATAGACATCTGCTATGACTTTGGTGAACTAATTTGACATATATACGCAAAGCTCACAGGAAAGACCATCCAATCTAAAGTAGTTGCTCCTCGTATAATCAAATGCCAACAAACGTATCAGCTGTTGTGTTGGCTATTTCCCTCATTCAGCAACTTTTGCTGAGAGCTGCAATTTTTCCCTCGTACAACTACTTGCCACCAAAAGTAACTCAGCTGTTGCTATCGGCGTTTTGATCTGTGTAGCCGACCGGTGGAAATTGTTGACACCCTACAATATCCCTATCTATTGACGTAACAAATGTATTATCTATATGTGATCTGGATGACATGATGCATTCCACACTGTCCACACTGGCGAATTCGGAAAATCCAGTCGGTATCTGTCGGACAGTTAGACACGTGTGAGCAGGTTTACGGTGCCTTTTCACCCCACTTTACAATCAGCTAACCCCACAGGACCCCAACGTGCATCTAAAATGTCATGTCATTCCAGTTTCCTACTAATACTAAAGAGTTAGACGTTCCCAAGAAAACTTCTGGACGCCTGAAGAAACCCATCCACCATGCCCTTGTTGGGGCATTGACAGCCACCAGTCTGAGTGCACCACCTTTACTGCTCCTATAGTCTCCCCCTTTCGAATTACCTTCGAGATCGAGGAGATTCATTCGTACCTCGAGATCAAAATCATTCTGAAACAATACTTCCATACTGCAGCCCAATCCGGCCCCGAAACGTGTATACCTGGTAGTCCTTCAAGATGGGTGTGAGTGCGTGTGTTCCGGAAATTCTTGTCTCAGTGATGGCTACCATATCTATATATGGTGATATATGCCCGTTAAGCCAGAGATTTTGCTTCCAAAATTACAGCAGGCCTTGTACATTGATATATCTTACTCTATCTATGACCAGAGTGGTGGGAAAAAAGAAAGTGTGAGATATCAATTACCTTATTCTTGGAGCAGGACGGGTAATACGGTTTCTTCATCGGGAAGAGGTTTCGTGAAGAGCCCTTCCGATTGAATTCTGACTGCTATGTTCCAGATGCTTCCCACATTATTTAGGAATGTTCTACTCAGGTCCCAGTAGATGTGTGTTCTTCTTATCAGAAGAATATTACGCAATGTTTTGGGAACATACCCCTCGAAGTGTTCCTCCTTTGTTGCTATTTGTTTTCTATGTTTTTATAAAACCTTTCAACTCACCGTTGTTTCTATTTAGAACAGTAAAGATTATAAAGTGTGGCTGTTGTATGTTTGGCTGTTGGGATGATTTTTGCTGTTGTTGTTGTAGTTGTTTTTGTTGTTTCCTTTTCTGCGGTTGTTGTGTTTGGGTGGGTACGTGTTTGGGTCGTTTTGTTGTTGTTGTTTTGTTGGTGCCTTTGTAAGTGGTGGTATGGGTGTATATCTGGATGATGGTCTCTCTACCGACCCGTCGAACATTACAGCTTTCAGTTTGGGATAGCCCTTTTTTCTCTTTTTTCTTTTGTATACGACAAAACCACTTGCGGCGGTTCTTTCTCCTAGATCTCGTCTCACGACGAGAGCTCGGAATCGGAGAGGTCTGGCGAAGAGGAACTGAAGAGTATTTCTGTGCGTCAGCGTGTGTTTATAGTTACGTTTAGCAGGGGGTAAAGGGCACTGTTGGGTAGTGCTGGTGGGTCCTGCTGTTGATATTATTTTCTTGAGGGTTCCTTTTGCTGTTGCTACCGTTGTTGGTGGTGCTCCTGATCCCATGTCTGCCGATTTTTCTGCTGCCGTTGATGCGGCTGTCATTTTTGCTGCTACCTTAGCTACAGTCTGTGTTTGTTGGTGGTGTTGTTGTTGGTGGTGCTGTTGTTGAGGGTACTGATCTTTTTAGTGCTGCTGTCGGTGTTGCTATTGTTGTTGGTGCTGTTGTGCTGATGGTGTTGTTGTGCTGCTGTTGCTGTTGCTGCTGTTGTGTTCGCCACATCATCAGCAGTCAGTGCTCTCCCTCTTTCACCTTTGGCTCCACATATGTCGCAGCTGGGCCCCCTCCCTCGATCACCACACACATCTGAGAGATGACGTCGAGCCATTTCTTGTCCATTTGGATCAAGAGCTCTGTGTAAATCCCTAACCAGGACCAAACTTGTTGTCTCATGTTGTGAAGTTCAGTATGGTTGCTTCGTCATCATTGGAAAACATAGCAGCCACCAGTCACCAGATGCTTATTTCTAGCAGCATATCCACCTCCCTCACCACCGTCACTCAGCGACGAATATATGAGAGGATGGGGATGAAATACTCGTTCATAAAGAGAGCAGTGGTGTGATTCCTCACTTCACACCCAGAGGTGAGTCTGACCTCCACCATCGCATATTGACTGACGTGAAGGTTTTTTGCTTCCACCCCCTACCGCCTCTCCACTATTCTACTTTTTATCGTTATGGACTGGTTGGTCGCCGTGTATCTGTGCTTCTCCTGCATGACACCCTATGGCATGGTCAGATAGACTTTCCTGCCTTGATTCTTTTAACGCCCTTTTCTGCGTCAGCAGTTTCTCAGCGATTCTAGGTCATTGTGCAGCTACCTTACTGTAACTGTCGTTCTTACAATTTAGGATGATGCTACAGCTGTCGCCTTCCTTGGTGACGGAGTCATCGGTAGTGGTGGTTGTGTCTGTAATATCCGCAAGGAATTATGACACAACAATTAACAGTAACTTACAGAGTAAAGAGAAACATGGCTGAATACGTTAGTTGTCAATAATAACAATAATAATTATTATTTCTTTTATTGGCCACAAGCGCCCAAATAGAGGGGGACAGTACACAGGCGAGATACATAGGAGACAGCAAAGACACAAAGTGTGTGTGTGTGTGTGTGTGAGGGGGGGTTACATCGAGTGGAAGGGTGAGATTAACAATAACGATAAGGGCACATTAATAAATAATAAATAACAAATAGGTCTGA
>JAOPJM010346767.1:0-11684 GCA_027124095.1 Muusoctopus leioderma | reverse complement strand
AAGGCCAACAATCCCCAGTACTTGACTGGTACTTTATTTTATCGACCCCGGAAGGATGAAAGGCAAAGTTGACCTCTCATCCTTTCGGGGTCGATAAAATAAAGTACCAGTCATACAAATAATAATAATAATACATGTTTTCTTTATTAGCTACAAGGTCTTATACATACATACAATAAAACGTTAAAACTTGGGGGCTATAAAACATGTGGGAATGTAAAAGACAAATTTATATGAAAGCGATGGGAGGGATAAAGACATTATACAATGAATGTATTAGAATTTGATTAAAACGGAATAAATATAAAATTATTATAAAACACACAACAATTAAAACAAGATATAATATTTAAAAAAAAACAGGAACAAACATTTAGGGTAACCCACCTACAGACAGGTGACAGACGGGTAGCACACCATGACACTGGTCTCTTGAAATTGCTATACTTGAAGATGCCCGTGAACATCTTGGGTGTCAGACTGGACAAGAAATCCCCCACCCTTTGTACACAATTGCAAGCTGGTAGTTCATAAACTGCTCGTGTTGTTTTCACTTGCAATCTATCATTTGTATGTTTTAAAAAACCGGAGCTTATCTCCTCCTTAATTAACACATTGCTAGTCCCTTCGTCTTCCTTCAGTCAATTTATTAGTTCTATCAGTTCTTTGTTTCGCAAAGAACTGTCAACTTCAATTCGATGTGAGGAGAGATGGGCTCCTCCCCACATTTTTTGCTTGCCTTATCTTAGGGTGTATTCTTTTCTTTTTTTCGGGTTCTTTTTTCATTTCTTGCCCTTCTCGTTGTTTCCAGCACTCTGACACCCCTACTCGCTTTCCACTGCCTCTTCATTATCACAAGATGATGGGGTAGCGTCGCTGGTTATGGCCGGGGGAAGAAGTCTCTCTGTTGTCTGGTCGGTTCCTCGAACCGAGGATGAGGCGATATAGTTCAACGCTTTCGGAGCCGCGCCTGTTGGTGTCCTAGGAACAGCAGACTTCGCGGCCTGCTTTGGCTGTTGACGTTACTGCTGTTTTTTCCTGCTATCTTTCCCAGCTTTTCTAGGCAGAAATCCCTTAAATGATCTTTACGGCGACATGTGTAGCAGCGGGGCTTTCTTCCCCGAACGACCAGTCGTAAAACTTTTCTCTCGTCACCCGCTACAAGACACATTTTCCGGATCATTTTATCAGCTTTTAGTCACGAGGACTTGTATGTCCATAGAAACCCTACTCAAACACATATCGCTAAAGGTCAGGTCAGGGCTGACCACCTGCCCATATTGTGCTACAGGTTACCACGAGCCATGAGTCAACATCGTCACGGTTGTCTTTTACGGTGATCCTCGTGTTCGTTCGTCCCGAATACTGTGGGATTAGTCTATAGGCAGGTATGTGACACACTAACTGAGCTTGTATCTTCGTCCTGTCTTCAGTTTTAAAAAATAAGACATATTTCGCCATATGCCCTCCCTCCCTCATCCAATGTAGATCTCACTCCACGTATCAGCGAGGGATGCCTCCAGCTATCCTTTGAAGGCCACAAGGAAAGCCCCTGTGGATTTTGCAAACCCAGGTAGGTTATCTTCCTTCTTTCTCACGCCTGTGTGACAGCTTATGGCAAGAATGCATCTGTTTTTGACACATAATGCTACCATGCGGTTCTTCTTTCGTCTAAATGTTCGATATCTGGAACACGTCTGTTTGAAGTTATGTTTGCAAAAAGGGTAACTGTTCCTTCCCTCAAATGACCATCGTTACTTTTATTTAACAAGGCTTGTGTGTGTGTGTGTGTGTGTGTGTGTGTGTGTGTGTGTGTGTGTGTGTGAATGTTGTTGTTATTCTTTGACTTTTCGCTTTCAAAAGACGGCTGAAAATAAATGAAAGCAAACTTCTGACTTCTCTTTGTAATAATTTCTTGCAATAAATAATAATCTAATTTTTGCAATAATTGACAAAATGTAATCCAAAAGCAGGAGCGCATGTAAACACATCTTGCTAGGACAAGAAAGAACACTACAACCACCACTACCCTCACCCCCTACCAAGACCACCACCACCACCACTAATAAATAATAATAATAATAATAATAATAATATTAATAATAATAGTAATAATAATAATAGTAATATTAATATTAGTAATATTAATAATAGTAATAATAATAATAGTAATAATAATAATTTCTTTTATTTAGTCACTGAGGGCAATTACATTCAAATTCCATTCATACATAGAATTACATGAAACGTTAAAAAGTATTGGGGGCTGTTAGAAAAATGTTTGGTGATGAACAAGACAAAGTTATATAAAAACCACGGTTTGGGTAAAGGACGTTATACAATAGACAGGTTATAAATTCTATAAAATACGAAATGAATATCAGAATATTATAAAACACACATTCATTAAAAGAAGATATAATGGTAATAAAAACAAACAAACAAAAAACATTTAAACTTTAAGAGTTAACCACCCACCAGCTAGGTTGGGCCAGAACACCCCACGACTCTGCCCACCTGCCAGTGCTTGTACTGAAATCTCGTGTACACAAAAGCGCCTTTTGTCAACATCTTTGGGTTGTGCGACGTAGGCAAATTCCAATGTATTCGGGTTGACATTCGTTTATATAATCATAGCAAGCTGATGAGCATTTTACTAATAACCTATCCTCCGAATTTTTGAAAACATCTTGTTCTGCTAAGTCTGCTCCGGGGAATATCTCATCCTCGAAGCCCGCATCGAGGTTCGCATCGATTAATCTATCCATCACATCTCTGTTGCTGAGCCCCAGAATGTGAAACTCAAGACGTTGTCTTGAGGATGGGGAGATCTCCCTTTTGTTGGCTGTTTTCTCCTTTGGTTTATTTTTCTCCTTTCGTGGCTTTTCCCTTTTTTGCCGTTAGTGTTTTCTTCGAGGTCTCCCATTTTGCTCATCTTCTTATCTCCTGTTCATTACAAGACCATGGGTTAGTGTTACTGGGAAAGGGGGCCTCGTCAACATCCTCTTCCGGGACTGAGGATGAGGCGGATTTTCGATTCAGCCTTGGAACTGCAACCGGTGGCACGGGTGGTGATATCACTGGACACTAATCCTCTTGAGCTGTGAGCCGTGTTGTACTGGAAACTGGGATCTACTGCTGTTGTTGCTGCCTCTATTGCTCTCCAACACATTCCTTTCTGTTTATCTTCTCCAGTGTTTTAGAGCAAAAAGCCCTCAAACAAACCTTTCTTCCACAATTGTAGCAACTAGGTTTTCTGTCCTATACAAAGAGTCTCATATCCTTCGTTTCTGTTCCAGCAACGGAGCACAGCTCCGGTATGGTCTTGTTGCTTTTGGGAGTCTTTATGACTTGTAAGTTCATTCTGACACCCGTCTTGACCCCATATAACCGATTGTCACCCCCGGACTGACCAGCCACCCATATTGCGATACAAAGGTAACAACAAGCCATGGTTCAACATCGATGTCGATGTTCCTGTATTTCTCTGCTCTAAATACTGCGACACAAGTGCATGGATGAGCGTATGCCTCAGAATGTTTGCCTGTTTTGGGGCTGTCTTTTTAGTCTAAAAAGGACACAGAGGTCCCTTAGGTTCTGCCCCGCACAAAGAAGATGATTTCCCCCCATACACCTGATATAGCTTCCTTCGGCTGTACTTTTGAGGGAATTTGAAACCCCTCTACATTTTTTAGGAGACAGAGATAGACACATTTTTTCTTTGCTTGCCCCTGTTTGTAGTCGTGGGGCAGACTGACACTGTTTTTCGTGACTCTTTCTCTAGGAAGAGATTCACATCCAAATATTCCGTGCCTTTTTCTACGCTAGCAAATATTCCATTGGCATGTGAAAAGCGGAAATATTTACGGTTGGCAAAACGTGGTGTTGTTGTTAACAACATTTCTATCCACTCGAAGTATTCAAACTGGTATTTTTGGCTGTTAAAATATTGGTTTCTTTTTGTTCATGTTTGACAGTAATATCTTGCCGTGCAATTAAATTCTTCTTTGTTTGTTTTCTGTCTGTGAAGTGTGTTATTTTGTTCATTGTCAATTTTATCTTTTTGGGAGACATGGCTCGGAATATTCGTAACGATTTTTTATGTATGTAGACAATATGAATACGAATTAAGATTTGTCTAAAATATAACAATCGCTATTTTTCTTTGTCTAAAACCTGTATGGGTAGGCGCCAAACTTTTCGAAACTATATGCAAGTAATTTCAATAAAACTATTTCATGTAGTAAAATTCCTTCGCGTCGAGGAGCGACTTTAAAAGACGTCTGACTAGGTCAGCAGCGAATAATAGGCCAGAAATTTTGGGGAAGGTGTAAGTCGATTAAATCGACTCCAGTAATTCATTGGTATTTTATTTACCGACCCCCTGAAGGATAAAAGGCAAAGTCGACCCCGGCAGGCTTTTATCTCAGAACGTAAAGGCCGTAAATAAATACTGCAAGGAATTTTGTTCGACGCTTAACGAATATTTTTATTGCGTAGTATCACTGCACACTCGAGGTCTGTGTACCTTGGGTACGTGCAGTATTTTATTATTTTATATTGTGGATCGGTAGAATCGTTAAAGCGTCGGACAAAATGCCTCGCAGTATTTAGTTACGGCTCTTTACGTTCTGAGTTGAAATCTCGCCGAGGTCAACTTTGCTTTCATCCTTCTGGGGTCGATAAAATAAAGTACCAGTCAAGTACTAGGGTTGATTTAATCGACTAATCCCCTCGCCCCAATTTCTGGCCTTGTGCCTATTTTAGGAAAAAAATATTATATTGAAAATACTCTACATAATATGCGTACACTGCCTCGTAGTGCTATTTTCTGTATGTTGTGTATATATGTAAGTCCTGGGGATTTAGTTATGTAATTGTAAGCATTTTCTTAAAATCATTTTCATGACAGCAATTATTATGGGGATTTTTTTCTGTTTTCAACCCCCGCGTTGTGGTTATCTCTATTTTATATTTGGATATTTTCTTCATTTATTTTATGTTCGAACTGATACATTGATTAGGAGACATCTCTTTTCCTGATAGTCTTTGACAACAATAAATGGTCGAATTTCCTTAATTTCCGTTTGCCTGAATTGGCATGTCTGAGAGTATGGTCGCTTTCTCAAGCTCGGAGACCGTTTCTGGTGTAAGTTGCAACCATCTCTGTTCGTGTTGGTATTTCAAAATACTGGTATAATTTCCAGTGTAGGAAAGCTGCAAATCTGTCAAACATGTTGTCTATAAGTGGGTAGCATCAACCAATGTGACTGGTTGTTTTCTTCTCAACCTCGACATATTCGGCAGTAACATTTTGTATTCTACTTTATTATATGCTCTTGGTAGTTTCTGGTGGGAAGAATTTGGTATTGTGCTGCAATAAAAAAAAATCCTTTTGTCTCAGCTTTGAATTCTGCCAAGGTGAATTTGTTTCTTTATTCACATCTGCTTTGTTTAGAATTCTCAGGTATTGGCCTTGTTGAGGTTTTTATTTCTATAGTCTCAGCATAATGTTCTGTAGTCCCATTTCAGCTTACTTTTTAGTTTTCTTTTAAAATAATTTCTGTTGTTGTTTCTCCGTTTTCTTCACAACTGTATGTAACCACAGGTTCTATTTTAGATTGTTTGGCTTCCTTCGAGACATAAACCAGTCATTTGTTGTTTTGAGTTTTTGTCCGTTCTTTGTATGTTACTGGGAAAGCACGTGGCCTAGTGGATGGGTGGTTGGGCTCACGATCGTAAGGTCGTGGGTTCAATTCTCGAACCGCGCGGCGCATTGTGTCCTTCAGCAAGGTATTTTATTTCACATTGCTCCAGTCCACTCAGCTGAAAAATGTGTATCAGCAGCAGCAGCAGCAGATGGGGGGAGTTACCCCTGCGACGGAGTGGCGTCTTACACTCTCAGTCACTTAACGCCACGGAAACCGGGATAAGCTCCGGTCTAATGGGTCCATAGGCTCGAGAAAGTCTTGAACTTAACTTTGTATTTTATTGATATATTCCTTCTTTTAAATCTATTTCTATATCTGGCGTTGTTTTAGTTTTGAGAATGCATCTTCTTAAATGAGTTAGCCTGTTGGTATCCAAAGTTACTTTTAGATCAGGAATATTTTCTCTCCAGATATTACATGTGTATGTAATAGTAGTTTCGTTTTTTTTTTGTAGAGTGTATCTGTAAAATATGCATGTAGTGTAGAAACGTATTTCTCTCGTGTACATTTATGCTCTTTCTGTTTTATTTACTGGGGATGAGGAGTAAAGTCTGACCCTTTATTCAGATTGTAATCATTTTACGTACTTTTTATGCACCGAATTCAAAGTGCGCATTCCTCATTTAACATTGGACCGAATGATAGTTTTCATTTGTATCGTTTGCTATATTTTTGTGTGAGGATCTGAATCCATGTGGTGGTGATTTGACTTGCGTTCCGTTAGTATTGTTACTTGTCTACCTTAGAACTTTAACTCCCTTTACCTATCATCGATGCCCCCGACCAAGCAGTTTTTACTGATAACAATATAGGTATTATATATATATATATATATATATATATCCTTTGTAGTAACTGATCATACTCAATATCTCAATATTTCTCAGTGTTTATTGTTCTGTGATCTCAATTTTACATTCTACAGGCAATGTAATATCGATGAATGTATGTGTTGTTACATTCGTTTCAACTAATATTTGTAATAATATCACATTGGATCTTGAAGTAATCAACAGTCAGTTATAGAAGGAGGATCGTATCAATACCGTTTCTCCGTTCTTTAGAGGACCTAGTTTATCCCATATTCATTGGGTAGTAAGGATACCCCCAGAAATCTCCGCATTCATATAGTCTATCTAAGACAGGTTAGGTATTCCCCTAATACCTATGTCAATATGAGTGGAGCTCAACAGTGTGAATTTATGAAACACTCGCCAAATTACACAGATGGGTTGTTCCTTCTATGTTGTACCCTTCTACAAGTAGGTAAAGTGTATTGGACACCGACATAATGCAGTGCCCGTTAAAATATACGAACCCCCGACATACATGCTGGATGTCCATAACACTATTGACCACATCCGCTGTTCTTTATAGGTTTTACTTTCCACAAAACTCTCAAGTCAGCAACATCATTATATTTTATATTATGTAAACCTTCAGATTCAATTTACCAATCAAATGTGTTATACTTGCACCTTTCTCCCGGCACATTTAACATAATGCGTATTCAGTGGTCTTCTCTATATGGAACTTGATATAATTTGCTGTCGGAACGTTCTAATATTTTGAAAAGATTGGAGTTTTAGTTTAAAGTGTTAATCTTTAATTTCATTACCAATGAATATCATTCTCTCCACTACCTTCACTGATCATTCTAAATAATTGACGTTACAATCTCTTTTCTTCTAAAATAGTCTGTATTTTGTATACATTTTCCAGATAATATACATTTTTTAGAGATTGCTACACATTTCTTTATATCACCCAATAGCGGTTACATATAAATTCTTATATATCGATCTCTTGGCTTTTATTTTATTCTTGCCAATGAAATGCAACCTAAATGTTGGCACATGTCCGGTATTCATTATACAAGTAGGTGTGTGTTTACACTATGCATCTGAAACCACCTGGCCTGTAATGTTTGCACACAAACTGCTGTAGATGAGCAGCAATTTTGTTTACGTCACAACTTCTTATAATTTCTCCTACATAGATCTTAGGTATCACATCTGTATATATCTACTTTCCATATAACCTCACGGAGAGAGAGAGAGAGAGAGAGAGAGAGAGAGAGAGAGATGATACAGAGACCGATAATACAACTCGCTCTGGAGTCAACGAGAGATCCTCTGTGGAGTTGTTTGATCTGCTCGAAATAGCAGCAAATACCCCTCAAATCCAACTCTGTATATTAATGAGGTTAATACAAATAAGGGCATGACAAATAGAAGGCATATTTGACCCAATATTAACCGAAAGTCAAGGAATTTTAAAAAAGGAGATACTTTCTCTATATATGTGATCAACATTTTAATATATTTTGCATACTATTACCGCCTACAGTTGAAACGCCTGTTACATAACCCATGGGGTATATGTTACTAGCTTACTGGTTATTCCATAAAAAGAAATTTGGCCTGGAGTTGGAGAAGGTGGTGCGGAGTTTACAGAGGATGTGGAGTTTTACCGTAAGACAGCGGTGGCAGTACTTTTGTCTCATTACTAAACATTGGTGGTCTGTTAGGAATTACCATGTAATGCTCGAAGCTTTTTTTCTCTATCTATTTCCAAATACCTTTCGAGAATTCTGTGTTATCTATTCTGGCAGGCAGTGCCAGATTAAGCAGTTTTGTTAGTACAACTGGTTTTTGAATTGTTGCACTGTGATTACTATTTTTAAATGAATACTCCGATCGAAGCGTTTTCTGTCATGACGTTAAATGTAATAAATGACACCTTCCTTAAAACATTTTATCTTCAGGGTACATAGCGCCATATTTTAACTCAACTCTTTTGTTACTTGATATATTCTATTCGTAATATTTTTGCATTGAAACTCTTGATAATGTTGGACATGTCCGATATTTAGTTGAAGTTCACATTTACATTGCTTTTGTTTAAGAACTGGTGGAATTTGTACCTGTTCGAGAAATGTTACTTGATAAGAGAGATGATTTACATCACACCACACCACCTTTCACGTTATATGGTTAGTTATACAGAATTGCAACCCCTTTTCTAACTCTTTTTAGGACAGACATGTGTCGTTACTGGTGCACACTCAATGTTTTTTTCTTTTTTTGTAGCTGCGTGGGAATGCCGTGTTGCAGTACATTTCAGCCCTGTTGAAAGTAGCTTCGTATGAATATAAGGGACTTATTCCTTTGCTGAAGCCTTTGGGTAATTGTCTGATAACACTGGATAGATCGTTAGATGCTTCCATTTTGAGTGTATACAAGATGGATTGTTGATGTTGTGTAGTTCCAGGTCAGCTCTGATTGAGTAGGCCTATAGCGTGAAGGTAGTTGGCCGAACGACTAGGTACGACCCACAGATGTATATTGTTCAACACATAAGATAGGTTGTTGTACGGTTCATGGGATTTGTTTAGGTTATGTTAAATGTAATATCGAAGAAAGACTATTGTTGTTAGAATCGCTTCAGCCACCACGATCAATCGGCATTTATTAAATGCTGCTAAGATTTGTTATCTGAGGGTGTCAGCTCGATGCTACCTAATGCTGTTCGAAATCATGAACGAGTTGTACTTGATTTTAATGTTACAAGGAGCAGTTTTGATTGCACCGAACTTTATGAATTAATGGTTCCATTCCTACTCATTACTATACAGAGTCTGTTTGACAATAGATAGAACACATTTTGTAAGAGACAGGGTTTGATAGCAGTATAAAGATCAACGTTATTGCCAATTTTAAGTTGTCGTCTGCTTATTCCACCCCATCCAATAATGTGTATAATCAATGAGAGAAGGCCGGTTATACAAAATTTTATCTTTGTATCTTATTTAACCATGCACAAAACATAAACGTTAGATTCTACACATTTCTACTCAAGCGTGTAGCCTGGTGAAGTTGTTGCAGTATATATTTAGCTTGAAACTTTAAAGATTGATGTTTGTAGGGAAAATGTACTGTGGAGGAGAGCCACATAATTGCAGTTTCGTTGAAAAGATGATGGAGAAAGTGTTTAATAAGGAATATACTGAAACAGAATATGGACGAAGAGAAGAGAAATATTGGGTGAATGTTGGACGAGGATGAGGATGGTACACAGTTTGCTAGTTTAGAGGAACGGAACCAACGGTAGTAACGATTGCAAAGTCAATAGTATAATAACGGGCGTCAGTGGCTTGGTGGATGTAGTGTGTTGATGAATATAGTTTTGCCAATCAGTCAAAAGCCTCGTTTTGGATGCTGTCTAGAATGCTTGTATGCAGCTGCATCATCCCAGATATATGAGCAGTACTCTAATATGAGTCACATTTGTCATTGTCTGTAGGTTTTCAAAGCTGAAGTAACAGACACAAAACCCACCCACACATCCACGCAGAGACACACATATAATCTGCCCTTTACTATTTACATGCAGCATCCTTTACTATTTACATGTAATCTTCATTTACATGAAGGACATTGGAATCGTCACCTATCGATGCATTCACTTGACGACTGTTGGCAAGAAATAACACAAACAAAAACAAGAAACTACAGAAATGTTTACTTGTTTGATTTACATTGTCGTTCAACGTTCATGACAATATGGCTTTTAACTTCAATAACGTCCACTGGAATAGCAGTTCAATATTTGATCAGTATTTGAGGTGGTTGCACCGGAATGAATGACCTTTGCCGGAAATATGCATTTAGTTTATTGCATTGTGTGTATGTGGCTCTTTCCTTTAATAGATCTACCTGATCTATTTGATAGATCTACCTTATCTATTTTTAGTCGTCAATTCATCTATAGTATTCGCTATACTTTATTGCATTATAGGTTTGAACTTAATGCAATTTCATTTCATATTAATTTCACCGAGCACTCTTATAAAATATGCATGGAAATGTTTTCTCGTTCTATTGATTGTTACAAGTCTGATGCTCGTTTTATCGATCTCTAAGTTGCGGGACATAAAAAACATCGGTTTTTAAACGGTGTAAACATAAACGCAAGCACAATCACATACGTATATGCCCACCTAATTCAGACAGGCTGAATGAGGTGGGCACAAGGCGAGTAACTGTCACAATTTCTTATCACCCCCCCCCACACACACACACACAGACCACACACACACACACACACATGTCTTCCTTTGTGAATTTGTAACCTAACATTTTTCGAAGTTATCACCAGTATCACTGTTTTTACCTGCATCTGTATTTTTTTTTTACTTACGGGAAGTGCAGTGCGCATCAGTCCTTTTCAGGGTCTCCGAGACGGGTGGGAAGGAGAGAGGAAAGTATCCTCAAACCGGGCACCTGTCCCGAATGCTTGCAACAGAGTGGAATCTGCTAAATGTACCCAAGGGCCAGGTTGTGGTGTTAAACTGGGAGATAGATTAAGTCTACCACACTTGAAGGCCACGAGAGTATTCGAACTTAAAACGCAAAGAGCCAGAACATATACCACAAAGCATTCCGTCCAACACTATTATTTCCGTCAGTCCACTCCTCTAGACTGGTATTTTATTTATCGATCCCGAAAGGACGAAAGGCAAAGTTGACCTCGGTGGGATTTGAACTCAGAACGCAGGGAGCCGGAACGAATACCGCAGAGTCCCCTGGCAATGTTGACGAAAGCCGTTTTGTAGTCAACAAAGTTGACGCATAAGGACTACTCATCATAATGGAACCACTCTAGAGAGGGTTCCATTATGATGAGTAGTGTCGTCATCTGATCAGCACAGGATCTGTTTCCACGGAAGCCAGCCTGTTGTGCTCGTATGATAGGTTCTGCTGCTTCCTTCATTCTCGCAAGCAGGATTCTGTTGAAGAACTTTCCTGGAACTGAGAGAAGGGTGTCGCCGAGGACCCCTTAACTTGGTAGTTTTATAGGTAGCCCCCTTCTAGTCTCTGTCTCTCTCTCTCTCTATATATATATATATATAAATGGATCTCCGTCTGAATCAGACGATGAGTGTTCAGTTGTTCGATCAACTGAACTACC
>JAOPJM010346663.1:0-11684 GCA_027124095.1 Muusoctopus leioderma | reverse complement strand
GTGTGTGTGTGTGTGAGTGTGAGTGTGTGTGTGTGAATGTGTGTGTGTGTATATATATATATATATATATACGTGTATTAACAGTGTGACTTAGCCCCGCATTACTTTAAGTTTTGTAGATGCAAAGATGTACGTCTACGAAACTTAAAGTAATGCAGGGCTAAGTCACACTGTTAATACACCCTTTTAATACCAAACCGCCTGAAATCGCCCGTGTTTCTATGATAGAAAACCTTCTCTTTTAAAGTGTTCATATTTAAATTTAAACCTTCCATCATAATTTTATGTGAGAACTTTTTGTTAAGTTATGTCCCAAACACCAACTTAATAACAAGAAAGTTAGTTATTTAACCAAATCCTTCTAAATTCTTGATTATTTTCAAAATTGACTGAAACACATAGGCAGTGTATTTCATTATAAATATGGTAATGAAAGGGTTAAGCTTCCACAATATGTGTTGAGTGCTTTTCTCTTTTGTTTGTACACACACATATATATATAAGGAAACATTTGTTCAAAATATTCCACATCAGTCACAGGATATATATATAAATAAAAAGAAGAAAATGCACAGTTCCTTTTCTTTTAATTTGTGATTAATTATAATATTCTTCTAACCAGTTTCACTTCTAATGGAAGATATTCATACTAATACACATAAAGACATCGATAGAATGAATATTGTCAATGGTGATGTAACCTTATATATGCACTAGGTAACAAGAGAGGTAACTTTATGTACCTTAAATCTAGTTTATCAATTATTGATATTTAAATTTAGGGATAAGTGTCATAATTAATTATTGATTTAAACTTGGTTTATACTTTTCAATAAAAAAATGTTTCTTTGTTAATTCTTTGTTGTTATGTTGTATTTTCTGCTCACTGGTATAATGGGTGAGTGTCTGCACATCGATCTAAGTGTTCACTCTGAGTATTCACTCTGAGTTCAAACCCAGCCAAAGCCAACTTTGCCTTTCATCCATCTGGGGGTCGATAAACAAAGTACCAGTCAAGTACTGTTATTGATTTAATTGACTTACCCCTCCCCTAAAACTTCTGGCTTTGTGTCATTATTAGAAAGAATCGTCATCATCATCCATCATCCATCATCATGCATCATCATCATCATTACAATTTGTATACTATGTATACTTGTATTTCATGTGTTCTTTTTTCCTCATTCGATTTTCTGTGTAAACCCCCACATTTTACGTTTGTCTTGTGTGATTGTCCTCTCATGTCACCCTGGTGGCAAATAAAAGAAATTGTTGTTGTTGTTGTTGTTGTAAAGAGGGTACAGCTAATGGATATATGAAAACTCTGTTGACGGCTGCTTAATCAGAATCAGAATTGTATTAATCTTAAACTTAAAGATCATTTTGTAAAAGAATAGCTATATAAGTGTTTTAAATTAACAATTCAAACACTACTTTGTTTCTAAACCCAAACATGTTTCTCTACTTTCCTTAGTTTAACCAACTGAAAGTAGGTGCTTTCTCTACATCATGATTAATGTTAGGAAGAGCATTGTGCAGCAAAATTACTTAATTTGATAATCTGTTCATAATTCATATGCAAATCTAAATGCTAACCATCAATGTATATACCATAACAACTAATGGTTTGTAAAAAAACTGTCCTTGGGCCATATAATCGTATGTGGTTTCAAAACATACAGATTTCAGTTAATGATTAAATTTAGTAATGAACTATGATATTCAGGATTCTATTTACTCCAAGAAAAATTTAATTTTCATCGAAGCTTATTGTTCCTAAACATCTGAATTTTTGGAAAAAAAGTTAACTTTACTTCTGTATTCAATTTGTAATGCAACATTTTCAAATACATTTATATAATTTAATCAATAAATATTTGATCAATTATCAGAAAATTCAATCAGTCACTGTCTTTTATTGGTTTTTCTTTTTTTATTTTCCTCCGTTTAAAAGTATATTCATCAAGTGCTGCTATATTTGTACATATCAAATGATAGTAACAATAATTAATCCATCCTAGGTGATACACCAAAGTTTCTACTATGCCATTTATCTCTTGATATATAATTTCAGGGAGAAAAAGTATTTATTATAATTATTTGACAAATATTTGATATCAAATGACAAGAAACATTAGTCTGTATTTCGAGGATAAAAAAGAAAAAAGAAACCAAAGAAATCGTATTTCTAAAGTCAGAACCTATATCCATTATGTCTGTATTCCATGACCTTTGTTCCATTCTACTGAATTAGTTTATAGTTCAATAAGTGGCTTTAGAATAGCATGCAAAGTGAAAAATAGTCTCTAACAATATATGCAGCTTAAATTTCAATAACAAACCAATTAATTTTTGCTTTGAAAACAATGAATCTAAGAGTAATTTTAAGAGAGCCATGCAACTAAATCTTTATGAAAACAATAGAATAATAGAATAATGAGGATGATATAGCTATTAAAATAAAGTTTACTGCTTTTCTGTCTACTACAGCTATTTCAGATTAACATACTGATTTTCAAATGTTTGACTAGGTATAGGCTATGTGGTTAAGAAGTTAGCTTTGCAAATACATGGTTCACAGGTTAAATTTCACGGTGATGCAACTTGTGCAAGTGTTTTATACCATAGCCTTGAGTCAACTAAAGCCTCATGAGTGAAATTTGATAGAAGGGAAGCTGTGCAAAAGCCCATTGGAGTGACTGTTCCTGTTCTTTGATGGTAGACTTAATTCATCCCCTGGTTTTACACTACCACACCTGACCATTGGGTGCCTTTAGTGAAGTCTACACTGTTGCTAGCATTTGGACCAGGTATCCAGTCTGAGACCTGATCCAAATGCTAGCAACAGCCCTTCCTCTCTTCCACCTATTTGAAGGCCCTGAAGGGGAGTCAGGGGAACTGCCCTGCCACCACTGACTAAGTCATTGATATATCAAAATTGCTTCTATAATTCTATTGTTGTTCTTGTCTCACTGAAAATCCTAAATGAAATGTTAAACCATACTAACTACTAGGAGATTAAACTTGCATAATTTTTACTGTTAGTAAACTAAAAGATGTTTCCCTGACTAAAATATGTGGTTCATAAATTTGCACTTAACATAATTAAAAGATTTTTCCAATTTTTATATATTCCTAAGATCCATCAAATTACTTTCATGGAAATTCAACAAGCTAATCGCTTTATACCATAGTAAATTTAATTTTGAGTCTGATAGTAAATGTTCAATTGAAGATGTTAACATTTGAATGTCAAAATATAGATTAGAGAGGACTGGTTCTATCCATGCAAATGTGTTTCTGGTAATTCCCTTTGATTCTAAATCTTGTGTCAATTGGTGCAAAAGATTCTGCTTAATTGTATACCAGATAATTGTATAGTTTAGTCAAATTACATAACTTTTCAAAACACTGAACCATTTAGCATCAAATCTATGTAAAATTGATCAGTTAATTTCAAATGAAACAACATCAATTTTGATTTATTGCATAATATTTTTCCTGATTTTGATTTTTTTTTAAATGGCAAATTGTAACAAAATTTAACTTTTATTTGATTTGATATGAATAAAGTGATTCTGGAAGCTTCTGTTTTCATGATGAGTTAAAATGACAGTAGTCGGTACTTTTTTTATACAAACAACTGATGTCAAAAGAGTCAAATGTATTGAAGTTATTCTTACCATTTCAATGAATTAAAGAATATCAAAGTTCAGATTCCAGTGTAATCTTCTCTTAATTTTAACTGTGTGATAACATTCTTCAATAAATAAATTGTCATAGCAGATAAAATTTGTAAAAAGATAGATTTAAATCCAGTGGTGAATGAATGCTATCTTGTCGTTTTCATTATCAACTATATAAACCTGTGATTGGCCCAATTAAATTTTCGTCCGGCCCATGCTAGCATGGAAACACGAACATAAAATGATGATGATGACGATTATGATGATGAGGATGATGATGATGGCCCTAGTTGTTATGATTGAGCAATTCAGAGTAAGTGAAAGTCATTGTCAGGATGTATGAATCTGGCTAAGCTTGGGTAATTTAAGAATATCAAATGTCATTGAAAATCCTTATTAGGGTAAGTAAAACGATTATCCTGCTGATACATATCTTTAAAAAAATATCTTGGACTGGATGGAACATAAGTAAATTATGTGTACACAAAATGCAGAGTAAGTAAAAAACGTTTTTATCTTGTCTTATTATATAATCCATACATGTGTAACATAGACACTGCTTAGTTAGGTAGGAAAGGGCAGCTCCCATGACTTTAATTTTTCAGGGCCTCCAAGACTGATAGGATGAAGGGAGGAAGTTATGCTCAAATCAGATACCTGGCCAAAAAGCTTGCAACAGAGTGAACTCCAGTAAAGGCACCCAAGAACCAGGTGGTGGTGTTAAACCAGGTGATGGATTGAGTCTAGCACCCAAAAACCCAGAACACAAAGAGCCAGAACAAATATTGTAATCCATCTTGTTCAAGGCTCTAACAATTCTACCAATCCACTGCACCGGACTGGTACTTTATTTTATCGATCCCAAAAGGATGAAAGGCAAAGTTCACCTCAGTGGGATTTAAATTCAGAATGCAGATAGGCAGAATAGATACTGCAAGGCATTTTATAATACACTCGAACAACTATGCCAATTTGCTGCCAATACAAATTCAATTAATTGCACATTCCAGGTAACTACATAAGAATTTCAGTCATTGGGTATGCAATTAAACAAAATTGACTGTATTTTGTTATGATACAATAAAGTATTGTACTGAAAAATCATCTCTTCACTTCCTCACCTCACCATGTCTCACTGACATGAGAACATGTATTGTCTTTAGACATATTCTGTCATCACCCGCTCTTCTATTCACCTCCTTAATCCTGTTGCCTTGGACAAATGGAAACAACATAGAGTAGAGAGAACTCGTTAGTCTTGCAGGGTACAAGGCAACCTCACTAGTGCTAGTGACATGATAAAATGCCCCCAGTACATTCTGTAAAGTGATTGGTGTTAGGAAGGGCATTTGGTTGTAGAAACCATACGAAAATAGAGCATACGAGTGAGGCGTTATTGTCTGACACATCTTGGAGAGAAGTAAGTCCGAATAAGAACTGACTCGGATCGGAATGACCCATCCAACCCATGCCAGCAAAAACAAACAAAAAATGATGATGATGATGGTAAAGCATAGAATCACAGATAGTGCTTGGATGTGACATACTAAGTATAAAACTGAGGCACTTTGTCTCTAGATCATTTCTAAACTTCTGACTACTTGTAGATATGAAAGAAATGCAAAGTGTAATGCATTCAGCATGGTTTGAGCACATGCCAAATATATTACATTAAGGTTAGCATCTTAAATACTTTGTTCCTAAACATCTAAACAAAAGCAAAAGCTGAAATAGTAAGGATTTCTAACTTCAACACAAGACCACTAATTTAGTGTACATGGAGGGTGGGGATGTACTCAGTTTAATTGATCTAAGTACTTCACCAATACTAATTTTACCAACAGCAGAAGGATGAACGGCAAAGTTGGCATTGGCATGGCTTGAACTCAGAATGTAAAGGGACTTAACTAAATACTGTAAGGTATTTTGTCTGGCAAGTGTATTATGTAGACTTAATCCATAGCTCAGTTTTACACCACCTCCTGGCTTGTGGGTGCTTTAGTGGAGTTCACTCTGTTGCAAGCATTCAGGTCAGGTATCTGGTCTGAGGATAACTTCCTTTCCTTCTTTCCATCCTCTTTCCAGTCTTGAAGGTTCTGAAAAGGGTCATGAATACTGCCCTTCACTCCTCTGACTAAGCCATAAAAAGAATTCTCTCTTCCACTACCTTTAAAACCAGCAATAATAAGAAAAGCAAATTGGCTTTATTGCTTTAATAATACATTTACATACTATTTTTTTATATTTTATATTTGTGTAGTAACTTTCTCATAGTATCTTAATGTCCTAAGTATGAGACATGAGGATGCAAGTAAATTAAACATTATGAAAGTGATACATAAAACCTAACTGAAAAATAGAGAAGTTTTTCTTTAGTGTCATGCTTTCCACCAAGTATGGAGAAAGAGCTACTAAACTGATATTTATAATGAAGTGAAGAAATAGAAAATGAAATATTTGCTATTTAATGATAGTAAATCATAAAGACAGTTTTGTGTAAGAAACATATGATATAGTTGATTGACTCAATCATAGTGTATTATTGGTTATTATTTTATTGATCCTAAAATGATTCAGGTTGAAATAGATTTACATGACTTCTGAATGTAGCGAGATAAATTTATTACAATGAATTAGCTACTATGAAACATTTAACCTGTCTCACTATAATAAGTGCCAATTCAATAATGTATGACAAAGACAAATAAAAAATATACTCTAGTAGGGCAAGTGCTCAACATATTTCTGTAGCTGTTGTCATTTAGTTCCTGGTCAATCTTCATCAAATTGAATTATGGCCCATAGATACTCATTTAAATGCTACTTGCTGTCCAAGGTTCGTTCTTCCAGATATACCATAACTCTGCCTAGTGAAGAACCACACTGTGTGCTTCAACATACAGTGGTTTATTATATGGGGTACATGGGGTAATCTAGGCATGTTGCTTTTTCTCACTGTATGCCAATAGGTTCTGCTTGTAGCCACAGTGGAGCTGGCCAAAGTAGATTCAGTTGGTGTATGGCAGCTTCTGTTGTTGTTTGGCCCCCAAGTTAGCTCTTACTGAGTAGACTTATGATCAAAGGCATTCTAGCCATGACCGCCCCATCTTTGCTTCAAACATAGTGTATCTGAGATTACATTATTGAATGTCCCCTTCCTTGTTTAAGACAATAGGGTGTGATTTGAGGGAGATTTTTACCTGGTTGAAACAATTGCTGCACCTGTCATTAGTGGTGTGCATCCCAGCACAGTCTTTGGAGCTAACAACACTATTGATGCTACTATTTTGCTTTGATTTTCTTTTAATGTTTTTCTAGACTGAGTGGTTGAGATAGTGTTTTTAGGATGGTGTTGTAGTAGTGTTCTGGGGTTGTTGTAGATATGATTGTCAGGTGATCTTTCCTTTTGACTATTTTTGTTTTCTTGTGTATGTGGTCTCTGTTCAGCTTGTGATAATTCAAAGTGCATTATTTTGTGTTTTTTGTAATTAATTTGTTGTGGATAGATTTAGGGTTCAGGCAGATTTCTAAGTGGATTATGTAGGATTGGAGTAGTTGTACAGCTTTTACCTTGGCAATTCTGGAAGGATGTGATTCTGATGGCATCTGTGTATGAGATTGTTGAATATTTGTGGTGTGAGGATTCTGTGGTACACCAGTTGGGACATTACAGATTCTAAATGTGTTGTTATTGTACACTACATAAGTCTGGTGGTGTAAGAGATAGTTTGCATGACAGAATTTTGTATGTTGTTGTTGTTTAACCCCAGGTGAGTCCTGTCTCAGAAAACATATGAGTAATGACTGTGACCAGGGTGTCTATTTTTTTATTTTTTTTTGCTTCTAGATACAATGCTGGACATGGCTCACTTTTACAATTTGCACTTGAACTTCATTTTCAACAAAGAATAAACAATAAATGGCTAATTTCAAAAATGCAGGCTTTCTCAGCTGATAGTATTTTATGTTAGAAAAAATAAATTTTGATTGGGCATGTAAAGATGAAATATGCCCCCGACCACTCTTTTGGGTCAGAGAAATAAAGCTACCAGGTTTTATAGTGAGGGAGGAGCTTTGTAAAAGGCATACATTTCCTAAGTTAATGAGAGTCTAGGCAGATGCAATATTAACTTTAATAAAGCTGCAGACCTTTCCACAGATAGGGACCAATAAATGAAAGTGAACTGATCAGAGTTGAGTGCACAACAGCTCTTTCATTGTGAACTACTTCTTATGGAAATGGATGAAAATCTAAGTTACAAGATAACTTATTTGCAGTTCATCTAAGCCTATATTATCCAATGTGTCCTTCCTTTTTTAACACAATAGGGTTTGATGTACATTTGACAATAGGGTTTGAGGAACATTTGGTTACTATTTCTAAAAGGGTCAAGCATTTGACCTTTTAGAAGAGTAACCAAAAGAGGCTACTCTTGTTGGCTCAAGCATTCTGTCTTGAAGAGGTGTATTTAGTCTGAATCAATGTTGTGAGTTGAAAACAGGACTTTGTAGATTGGTGCTATCAGGGATGAATTTTGGACTTTTTCTAGGATTTTTGGTTTAACGTTTGTTAGGTTTTATACTTGTTATTCTTTTGCCAAATTCTGATGATTTGGCAGTGTTGATAAGAGTAGTCAAAGATGTTGATGAGTGCAACAATTCTCACAAGCCTTACATGTTCTATGTGTTTCTTTGTGATTACATTAGACCCTGTGGCTTTTGAGTTAGGAAGAGAGCAGAAGTCATGGTCTAGATGGAAGGTGGGTATCTTAATTTCTGTTTTCTTTTTGTCTTGTCTGGTTTTTTTTGTGTGGTTTTCGGTAACCTATTTTGGAAAAGTGTTTGATAAGTAAGTTTGATAACTATTGGAGTATAGGTATGTTATAAGTAGTTGTTATTGTAACATATGATATCGTGTGACCATTGTCAAAGTTGTTGTTGTTTAGCCCCAGGTAAAACCTGACCATCCTGTCTGCTTAGGAATATGTAGGACTACATTATCCAATGTGTTCTTTTATTTCCCAAGATGATACAGTGTGATTTGAGGGAGATTTGGTTGCTATTTCTAGAACTTTGAGTGACCATGTAGAGACTCCTTCAGTGGCTTGTCAAGTGTTGATGCTACTAATTACTTTGTATCGCGTTTTACTGCTTGCTTTGTGATTTATATTGAATACAAATATTTGCCAATTTTCTACTTTTCTATGCTTTATTTTCTTTGTTATTTCCTTGTTTAGTTATTTGATGCTAAATTTTATTTCCTTTGCATGTGGCATTGGCATTACATTTCAGTTTGTCCCTGATAATTATCAGTTTGGCTATTTGCCTTGTACGATATGTTTTTTTTTGGAAGCTTCTGCAGTTATTTTATTGAATGTATATGTACTGCAGTATCTATGTTGGTGATTACAATTTTGTTGGATTCTACAGTCTATGAATCTGTCACCTGGTGGAAGTAATTCCATTGGGAATTTTCGAAATTTCTTGAAGTTTTTTGTTTTGTTTATTGATGCGAGCGCATTTTGTGATGATTATGCGCAAGTGATTGGAAAAGAGTTGTGTATTGTTTGCCATGTGGTTGCAGTAGATAGGAACAACGCATGATGTCTGGGTAGGAGTTATTGCATTGATGAGACATCTGGATCGTTTAGGATATCTGTATTGGTATCATACAAGGACATGTTGTTTGCATTGAAGTTTTCTCAACGATGGGGTTTGGTAGTGTGTTAAGAAGTTGTAGATTCTATCTTTGACCATCTCGTCTTTTTGTTCAGGCATTGTCTACCCAAGACTACATTATCTGATGTGTCATTTTTTTAAAGATGGTAGGGTATGGATTGAGGGAGATTTGGCTGATATTTTTAGCAGGTTGAATGACTACAGAGAAGCTGCCTTATTCGTTTGAATTACATTAATGTGTTTCATGTTGTTTGGTTCTTTTGTAAAATGTTTGCATTTCTGGTATGATACCATGCTATATTAGTGTTGAAACAGTGCTTGTGATATTTATGTAAAGTATGTATGGTTTTATGTATGTTATAAGGCTTGCACTGTGGTATTGTCCATCCTATCCTGACTTATCAGGGTAAAATTACAGATTTAAAGTGTTGTCTGTAATAGGGTTGCAGCATTATTTCTTGCTACATAAATCTTGTATGTGGCGATGAATTATTTTGTTAGTTCTATACTACAGTATGTTTAGGCTTGCGAGGATTTTTAATGGATCCTCCATCAGTTTCAACAATGAGTGTTCTGGATTTTTCATCAATAAAACTACCTACTTATTGAATTATGGTGGAAGTAGCGGAATATTTCACAGACACTTGTACCCTTAATGTAATCGGTATGACACACTCTAACAGGGCTGGTCTTTTGAATTACAGGTACAGTACATTTGATGTGCTTCCACACAATTTCAGTCTACCCAATTTCACTGACAAGACTTGGGCCAACTCTTGCCCAAGATGCCACAGAGTGAGATCAAAATCCATGATCAGGATTGGAAATGAACATCTTTACCACTCAGCCATGCCTGCATCCAGATTTTCGGGATATGGTTATGGAGTCTACGTTGGCTACTTTGGTGGCTGTTGCTGGGTATTTTATGTGTGATGTGCTTGGGTTTTAGTATGTTGCTGTCGTTGTTCTTGTTGTTTAACCCTAATTGAGCAGACCTATGATCAAAGACATTCATGTCAGAACTATTATATATTTTTAGGGGCCATCTAGGAATACATTGCCCAATGTGTCATTCACTTTTTCAACACAGTAGGGTGGGATTGAAGAAAAATATAGTCGCTATTTCTAGCAGGTTGAGAGACCATAAAGAGCCCCCCCCCCATTGGCTTGATACTTCTTTATGATTGTTAGTTTGTTTGTGTGTGTGTGTGTGTGCGTGTGCATGTGTGCATGTGTGCGTACATGTGTGTGTGTGTTTGTGGTGAAATCCTTGTGAGAGTTGAGATCTTCCAGAGGAAGATAATGACCATATTACTGGTTTCCTGCCTTGCATTTTGTTAAGATTCAGGGTATGTTTAAGGGAGTTTCTGGTGTTTCGCATTCTCTGTATGCGTGTGAGTTTATTCTTACTTTTTATGGTCTTTTTTCCTCTTTTGTAGTTGATGTTGATTGTCCATGTTTGTTTGCTTCTTGTATTGACTTTATATTGTTCAACCAGTGTTCCAGCCATGACTACACCATATTTCTTTTCTGATCTAATGTATCCAGAACTGCATATCCAATGTGTACTTCCTTATCTAAGTTTCTTGGTGCGGTTTGAGGGAGATTTGGCTGACAATTCTAATGTATTGGGTTGGAAAGAAAGTCCTGTCACATTTTTGGCATGATCACTTTGAGGGTACTTTTAATACTTATGGTAAAATAACCATTAATTTTTATGTTCTAATGTTTTTTTTCTTTCTTAGTATCATAGTGGTCAATTACTTAATAACATAATGGTTAAAATTTGTATCGATTTTACCCTTTTAAAATGAATTTAGAACAGACCTGTATCAGACGCTGTATGCTGTATGAATTAAAAAAGGGCTCTTCAGCAACAGAAGCAGCAAGAAATATTCGTTTTTGTCTATGGAAATGAAGCTTTAAGTGTCCAGACATGCCAACAATGGTTTGGCTAGTTTCGATCGGGAAATTATTCTCTCGGAGATTCCCCTTGATCTGGACGACCAAGTTCTGTCAATATTGAACTTCTGCAAACTGTAGTTTAGGAAACTCCTAAGCAAACTGCATGAGAATTAGCAAAACAGTTCAATACAAGTCACACTTTGATCATAAAACACCTTCATGAATTCGGAAAAGCGTTTAAACTTGGCCAATGGGTCCCTCATCATCTGACTGCTTCTCAGCTTGAAGAGTAGACTTGCTTCCAAACCTTTCCTGGGTAGAATCATCACCAGTGATAAAAAGTGGGTTCTCTATAATCATATCCAACGAAAACGACAATGGTTAGCACCCAATGAAAAAGGAGAATCCATCCCC
>JAOPJM010346561.1:0-11685 GCA_027124095.1 Muusoctopus leioderma | reverse complement strand
ATACAAGGAATTGTGTGTATGTATGTGGTGTGTATATATTTAACAAAGGAATTCACGATGTGTATATTCTCACTACATATATATATATATATATACATATATTTACATATATATACATACATACAAGCATGCACACGTATATTTATACACAGGTATATACTCATATTTACTAGAGCAAATATATGTAAACGAAGGTTGGGCCTGCATACAATTATCAATGATTTTGCGAGTTAAGTGTATTTACTACTCCTTAACAAAGCGATTATTATTTGAAATATTAAGATACTTAATCTAAAAGTTACGCTCCATCATAGATGGATTCTTTTAAAATTATAAATAAATATTTCTAAACAGCGTTGTTGCGTAAACGGAAATTTATTTCCTCTGGGAACCATATAAATTATGTTGCTAACATTTAATTTTCTTTCAGAGGAATATTCCAATTTACCTTACTCCAGAGGTTAGACATATTGGTTTTATTTTTGCATTAATTTTAAGGTTGCACACGCACATTTTATTACACTCTGTTTTAGAAAACGTACAATTCACTGAAACAACATAATAGAAAACGGTATATAACACATTTTGGAAAGGTTTTTTAGGATATTTGGGGATTTTTTTAATTTGATATCTTGGTTTCAGGTGAACATTTCGGCATTTCGTTGTTTACATTCATGGTGTAATAGAAATTGTGTTTTACAAAATAAAATTTGAAGTAAAATTTGTGTTGGAATATATCACTTTTTATTGCAGCAATCGAAGATATTTGCCCTTTAATATCGTAACAAAGATGATTGTAAGAACATGATACGATTGTTCTATTTGGAGAGCTGTTTGCGAATACAATTTATAACAAATGCACACACACTTACATAGAAAAACACACATGTACACCTACACACAGACACACACACACACACACATTTATATATATATATATATATATGTGTGTGTGTGTGTGTGGGGGGGGGCAATTGGAAGAGGCGTCAGAGACTCGGATAGAAAACCTAACAGTATTCGTTCCGCTCACTGCGCTCTGAATTCAAATCCCGCCGTGGTCATGGTTGCCTTTCATCCTTTCGGGGTAGATAAATAAAGTACCAGTCTAAAGCGATGGAATAGCGGTATCGTCAGTGCGTCGGACAGGATGCCTTGCTGTATTTGATCCAGCTCTTTGCGTTCTCAGTTCTGAGTTCCAATCCCCCTGTGGCCTGCTCGGGTGGTAGACGTAATCCGTCACACGGTTTAACACCACCATCCGGCCATGTGTGTCTTTAGTGAATTCTTCACTCTTGCAAGCATTTGGACAATGCCTCCTATCTGAGAATATTTTTTCCCTCCCTTCCACCAATCATAGAGGCCTTGAAAAAGGGTGATTGGTATTGCCCTTTCCTCCTGATTAACCGATAAAAAAGATAAAAAAGATTAACCGATAAAAAAGATAAAACAGATTAACCGATAAAAAAGATAAAAAATGATTAACCGATAAAAATGATAAAAAAGATATAAACAATTAGGAAATGATTACTGATTAAAATCAAGCTTCATATTGCTTTTTAAGGAGCATTTAAATATATACACATATAATGATACGGATTGAAAATATCTTGACAAATTACGTACATCTGTAACATTACACATACTTTTTAACCAGATTACACATAACATTAGTTCATACAAAATCAAATAAACATTACTGAATATACCGATTAATTTCACCTTATTGATATCACAGTTTAGATTATTTATATTTCATATAGAGCAACCCTTATGTAGCATATTTATATGGGATTATTAATTGAGGAGAAATTGGTCTTAAAATAAGCCATAAAAGATAATAGTACATTGAGTCTATAAAAGAGATATACATTTAGACCAGAAATATAATGGGTTTAAATAGAATCACTTGAAACTCACTTTTATTACTTATCGGATTGTCTAGAATCACCCTAGATTTTCTTTTCTGTAGTTTTTCTACACTGAAATAAAAAATAACTGACAACTATTTCATCGTACATAGCCTTAATTTCAGTTGCAGTTAAATTTCTTTCATAAATTTCCCTGATTTCATTCGTATACTATACTAGAGTAAATTTCATGTGAATGGGAATTTGAAATTACCAAATATATTTATAGGGAATTAGTCACAATTCAGTGATGCAGTATTTGTTCCGTCTCACTGCATTCTGAGTTCAAATGCTGCTGAGGTCAACTTTGCCTTTCCTCCTTTCAGGGTAGATAAATAAAGTACCAGTGTAGAGCGATGGACTGGCGGAATTATTAGAGCATTGGACGAAATGCCCTGCGGAAATTATACCGGCTATTTGCGTTCTGAGTTCAAATCCCGCCGTGGGCTACTTGGGTGGTAGACCTAATCCGTCGCACGGTTTAACACCACCACGTGGTCATTGGGTGCATTTAGCGGAGTCCACTCTGTTGCAAGCATTCTACATTCTGGGGATCCCCTCCTCCTTCCTTCCTACCAGTCTTGGAGGCCCTGAGAAAAGGGGAATAGGCACTGCCTTGCCTCCAGCCTAAGCAGTAAATGCTAGTTTTTTTCTTCTACATTTTGACTCCAGCCAATTCTTCAAGTTGTTATTGTTATTGTATTCGTAATATAACAGCATTAGAAATCGGACTGTGTCGAATGCTCAATATAGTTATGCGTCGTATTGCCATCAACATTCGAGAAAAAATAACTCTTTCCAAAGAGATAATTAAAGAAAAAGGAAAATGTTCTACGTATGTTTAATGAATCATACATATGTTTAAAAATGTCTTTTATCCTATGGATACTTGAGGTTATTGTCTGTCGGCGAAACGGTCAGACACCAAGAAAAGAAGAAAACAACCTCAAACAAATCCTGTATTAACTCTATGCCTACAAGTTGCAATACAGGAGTTAATTCTTTTCTCATATATTACGGTGTTTCAGAAATATAGTGTAAACGAATATAGTTCTAAGGTTTAGTAAAATGCGTTTCAACTGAAAACCTGATATTAACATCTCGTTTATTAGGTCATGATATTTGAAATGCCAACACTCCCTAATTTCTTTTGTATTTCAGTGACCTATACAGATGATGACATACGTACAAGGTTTCAGATGTATATAAGATTTGAGAACTAACATTTAATACCTTTATCATGATTACAATTGAATCAACTTTACATGACATTGTCCTCTCTATTTAAAACAATTGCTTATTGTATATTGAATTCCATTCATCGCATTAAATTATTTCACTTTACTGGTATATTTCTTCACTTTACTATGATAATTCGTATATGGTGTACTATGTATCAATTAGACAGATTATTAAATTCATACTGAAATTTATAATTGTAATTACATTCATTTACACGCTGCTTTAATCGGTGAAATCTCCGACTGTTCTCTGGCATCATCTTATTTGCATCTTTTATGAAAAACTACTGATATTACGTTAATAAATATTTTGGCTCTGAACTAGTCTTGCCCAAATGAACAGTTATACGCGTGAAGAAATGGAGAAAAATGGACTGCGCAACTAATTAAATAGCCTCTACTCACGCAACAAAATATACAATCCATTCTTCCAACTATTGAATTGCATCAGTCTTCTGTATACATTTGACATGATTCCTAAGCTTTTTGCATCTTGTACCTTTTCTTCCCAATCTCAGTCATTGTCATTTGTTTCACCAACAATTAACAAACCATTATACACTGTACTGATCATTTTATACTTGTGGATTCCATCATCCACCTATGCAGAAACAGAAACAGCATCAACAGTAGCAGTACCAACAGCAACAGCAACAGTAACAGCTGAACAAATAACACTAATAGAAGCACCACCATCATCAACAGCAGCAGTAGCAACAACAGCAACAGAAACTCTCAAATGACAACAGCAATAGCAGCAGTAGCAGCAGCAGCAGCAGCAGCAGAGACCAACACTACAGAACGGAAGGACACTTCCACTTCCATTAACACAACCAAAATAAGCCCCTGTACAGCAAGTCTACCAAAATGCAAACACATGCACGCACACAATCACACGCCCACATACCTCTTTCCTATGTTTCAGGCCCCATGGAATCCGCGAACTCATCGTGCGATTAGGTGAATACTTACCCATTGTTAGAGGATGTTTTCGGGGTGAAGATGAAAATAGAAACAAAAAAGGCCGGCCAAGTTAAAATCGGGAAGTTCCGACGGGGCAACAGAAAGCACCTCGACTAATTACCCAACACCACCACAACTACCAGAACCACCACCATCACAACCACCAAGGCGGCTGAATGTCTTCAGTAGTGTAGAAGTGTTCTTGGGAAGGACCTGCTCCCTAGTTCTAGTGGGGGGTTGGAATTACAATTTAAACGTACGTTGGGAGTGTGTGGGGTTAGCCGATAGGACAGTTTATGTAAAAGCCTCGCAAACTCACACAGACATTTCCAACTGCCTGACAAGTAAAGAGTAGATTTTCCGAATGTGCCAGTTAACCTGAACAACGGCATCAGATCATATAGATCGTATCTAGATTGGCTATTTGTTAGGTCAGCAGAAAGTGATAGTGTAGGGCATCCGCAATTTAAACCAGTCAGATATAGAGAGGAGAAATGTGATGGTAACGAGTAGCACAGGTATGATGTAGCAATAAAGCCACAATTCAATCTTTGACTGACCGAGAAAACCGCGTTCTACTCGGTTACAAACAGATATATTCCACTTTCTAGCGGCACTTTGCTCAGATATTCGGGGTGAGTGGTCGGCCGCAGAGGGTAGCGTAGTGCTGCGAAAAGCCGATAACAGCAGCTGAGATACGGTTAGCAGTAATTGGTTCTGTGAAGAGCAAATCGCATGTGGTCGACTAGAGAAGGTAGCGGAGTGCTGTGAAAAGCCGATTACAGAAAAGATACCGTTGGCAGTAGCTGGTTCTAGGAAGAGCAAATCGCCTGGTGTCGATGGTCTGCCTGCGAACTTTGCGCATACATGCGAAACTTGTTCGCTGATCCCTTGGCAGACAACTACTACAACTGGAAGCAGAGCTGGAGAATTCCCAGATCTGTGAACCGAGGGCTGGTAGTGCTGCTGCGGAATGATACCAAGAAGTGGGGAGTAATTGTTAACTTCCGGTTCATAAATTTACTGAATGCAGAGTTTAAGATTTTGTCCATCGGTAGCATGGTCATGAAAGTGCAGTCCTGTGTGATCTCGCATAGATCTATCCACGTCAACCTCCACCTCATGCTATACATCGTGAGTGACAATGTTGGCTTCGGTGAGGATCTGATCAATTTGGTTCGTTACTTGGCGGTTGTCTTCAAAGCAGCCAGTTTCAGTACTGCTTTCAGAGGGTGGATCGCTTCAATGTAGAGCGGCATCTACTCAGTGGTTAAACCACATGGTTATCTATTAGAATCGGTTTAAATCACATCTTCGCATACCTTCTGTATGTGCTAACTCTGAAGCCAATGCTGAGAAAAGTGGTGGTGCTGAAGAGCATCCCGTTTGCACTGGGACTCGGGAGAGCCTTGTTTGTATAGCAGAGGTTAACTTTGCCTTTCATCCTTCTGGGATCAATAACTAAAGTTAAATACTGAGGTCGATATAATCGACTTAACCCTCCCCTAACATTTCTGAGCATGTGCTAATATTAGAAAGAATAATAATAATAATTATTATTATTATTGAGGGTGCTGGATTGTCTGAATAGTTAGCGCGTCGGATAGAATGCCTTGCAGTATTCGTTCCGTCTCACTACGCTCCGCTCTGAGTTCAAACTCCGCCGAGGCCAACCTTGCCTTTCAGCCATCTAGGGTCGATAAAAAAGTATCAGCCAAATACTGAGGTCGGTTAAATCGACATAACCCCTCCACTAAAATGTGTGGCCTTGTACCAATATTAGAAAGAATTATTATTATTAGTAGTAGTAGTAGTATTTTGTCAGGTGTAAACATAGATATAAATTAAATATAGCAGTTTGTTTTTGTGTGTGTGTTTTTTTAATGGGTAAAATGATTGTTCCACAATATGGTTGCCTTAGTTGCATCACAGTCTCAAATCAAGTCACTTGCCGAAGAAGAACAACTCCAATGTTCTGTTTTGAATCCCCATATACTTCCAGATCTTTATATTTGAATACCTCCTCCATTTCGTTTAGATATATATTGTCGTGCAATGGATTTGATGCATCGATTATTAGACATTTGTTTTCCTGGTGGACTTTGACAATAATAAGTGGGTGATTTTTCGTAATCCCTCTAGTTGTATGAATGTTTATGTCCCAAAGTACGGTCGCATGACATTCTCCGAGACTTTTTCTTGCCTATGATTTTGTACTATCCATTTTCTGTGGGGTATTTCATAATGATGTATGAAAGATCAAATTCTGTCATGTCTTTATATTTATCTCTATTTGGCTAAGATTGCGCTGTCAGAAGCAATGTGATTTATTATTTTTCACAACCTCAAAATAGTCTAGTTACGTTTTCATATTGTGCTTTATTATATGCTTTTGTTAGTCCATGGCGGTAAGGCTTCTGTATTAGGCGTAACACAATATTCTTCGGTTTCTTACGTTTCTCAGAAATTTCTAAGTTTTTTCTTTATCTACTTACGCTTTGCTCAGTCTTATTAATATTACATTTTCGTCTTAATATTACATTTTCTGTTTAGGTTTATATTTGCAATAGTTTCAGTTGTTGTTTCTCCATTCCGTCACTAGTATATGTTATCTAACGCCATATCGTCACTAGATATTTTTGTAACCCTACAATAGATTTTTCCTTATGATATTCTAGTTGCAGAGGCCATCTACCTCCTAGTATTCGTGGTAACAATAATATTGTTGTGTCTACGTTTGCGTAATGCATTCTAAATGCAGTCATTATTACAATTCACACTTTCTTTGTGTTTCTCATCTTGCTATGATTTCGGGATTTTCATTTCCTCTTACTATATTTCATTCTAACTTCATCTGTTTAATACATCATTTATATTTATTTTATGCTATAGTCTGTAATCTTCCAATTTCTCTTCATCATATCAAGCTTACACAACCCATCATACCCTATGCAGTGGATTGGGCTGTTTTACGTCAATTTAAATTAATTATATTAAATAATTGCCATCAAATGTAAGGACATTTTCATTGATATCTTAGCTTTTAAACTGATGCAGTTCTAAGCCCGGAAGCATCCAATTGCAATAGGTATATTGTAGATTTTGCACAAATATTTCAATTCCTTAGAAATTAGTTACTCGGTGGCTTGCACATTCAGTAGGTGGGTGGAAGGGGATGGGTTTTTCATTGTAAGTTCCTCGTTCTTAATTTCTCAGCTGTCTCGGGCTAACGCACTTCACTCCTGTTATAAATCCTACCTTTGCAAAGTGAAGATCAGCGATAGTACTGAAATATTGTCAAGTGTTTCATTAGGATGAGGTAATGGACGCAAATTCTCTCATTGTCAACAGAATTTGGACATTGATGTCATAACCAGTAATATTTAGCAATAATTTACAACATCTTGTGTCACCTTGTGGTGTTGAGATAACATCTTCTTGTAGCTTCTTATTTCAAGAACAAGGAATTATGAAGACGAAGCATTTAATATTAATGCTAACGGTTCGAACATGCCAATCAAAACAAAATTTTGAAGGGATAAGATAGGAGTGGATCGTATTGAAGGAGGTAGGCTCCGGTGATTATTTTCTGTTAATGATGATGTATATACATTTGTAGTTCATTCCCTTCACTTCACATATATCGTTAATGACGACGTCGTCCGCTAAAGTTTATGATCTTCTGTTTATGGATATCTTTGATTAAGGATGTTCAATGAGATAACTTGATGATTTCTCTGTATCAAATTAGATAGCAAGATAAATAAAAATTAATGTTTCTTTTGTCAGGAATTAAAAGCAGGCGACTCAGTAACTGATATTTGGTTTAATAGAAACTGAAGTTAGACACTGCTCAAAGTATATTGTCTATATGAGCTGCTAAATGTTTGAGCAGATATGAAATGTTTTAAAATATTACTATGAGATACGGAAGGCGTGTTTCATGATGGCAGAAATGAAGATGCCACACAGGTAGGTGCAAGCACACAGCCCTTGTTCACACCACTGCGGATGTTGAAGGCTTCCGAAGAAGAGCCGTCAAACTTAACAATGCCCTTCATGCCTGTGTGGAATGACTGAACGATTTTAAAAAGCCTCGAGGGACAAGCAATTCTGGCGAGGATTTTGAACAAGCCATCTCTACTCACAAGGTCGAAGGCTTTTGTGAAGTCGATGAAAGCAACGTAGAGTGGTTGTCTTTGCTCTCTGCATTTCTCTTGTAGTTGTCGAAGGGAGAAGATCATGTCCATTGTGGAGCGTTTTGATCTGAAACTGCACTGAGACCCGGGGTATACCCTCTCAGCGATTTTTTGCAGTCTGTTCAGGACAACGCGAGCGAAAATCTTCCCAACGATGCTCAGCAAACAGATTCCCCTGTAGTTGTTAAAGTCACTTCTGTCCCCTTTGTTGTTATATAGGGTGACAATATTGCAGTCTCTCATGTCCTATGACACTGCTCCTTCTTTCCAGCCCTGACACAATAGTTCATGTAGGTGGTTTAACAGGACACCCTTTGCTCACCTGATGACATCTGGTGGAATGCCATCCTATTCTGGTGCCTTGCCGTTGGCCACACAGTCAATGGCTTTATTCAGCTCTTCGACAGTCAGCAATGTATCCAGTTCCTTCAGGACAAGCAGGCATTCCACAGCAGTTAGCACGCTGTCTGAGATGGTGTTTTGTCTGAAGTTGAATTAATTGTAGTGCTCCACCCATCTATCCATGTGCAGTCAACACTCTGAAAGGATCAAGTCATGAACACGTTTCACATGTCGTGGCGTCTTGCGTTTATGAGGTTCAGTTCGGGTAGATGGAACTCGTCAGCCTGGGGAGACAATTCATCTAAAGGGGTAAACTCCGATCTCAAACCTCTGCTGCCTTGTGGCTGTAGCTACACTCACTCATGGGAAAGGATTCGGGAGTAAACCCTGCGGGCAAATCCGGTGCTGGTGTCCCTAATGTGGTCCGACGTTGTTCTCAACTTCGTTCTGGCATCTTCTGTGACAACACTGGCGCTAAGCTGTATTGGCCCTTGCCCTTCCCTTGGACAACATCAGTAGCGTGGATAGGGGAGATTTGCAGCGTGGGCAACTGCTGGTTTCTCATACTAACCTTGCCCAGGCCTGCGCTCTGGAGGGGATACTCCAGTATCATCTCATCACGACGGCACAACGCGGAAAGCTCCAGTCTATCGGTTATAAACAGCACTCAACTGGCGTAGAGTAAGGCGCCAGGGGCTATACTAGACCGAGGGAAAGACCATCGTGTGGCTCAGTGGACAGCTACCGCTCACCTCAAGGAAGCAGTTCGCAGTCAATAGGGTGCTGTCCCGCCACTGTCCGCTTGCTCCACTGGGTGTGTGGAGCTTAGGGAATTGCGGACCGTAAAAGCTGCAACAGGCACATAAAGAAAAAAATGAATACAAAGTAAGAAGCCAGTACTCAGATTAGGTTGCTGGAATGTTTGTACCATGACCACTGGTATATCAGATAATCTTCAATAGATTAGCGGCATACGAAAGACAGTGGTGATTACAAACGAACTGCTGAGATTCCAGGTGGAGATCGCAACACTCCAAGTGCCACGTATCACAGAATCGGAAACTCTACTTGAGATGGACTATGACATCTGGCAGAGGAAGGGCTCCGACAAGACCAGAAAGAATGGTGTTTGTTTCGCAGTGAAAAATTTGCTGCAAAAGATAGTGGATCCCAGCGAGAAAGGGACGGAGCGGATTTATCACTTCGACTCCACACATTCGATGGACCTGTAAACCTAGTTAGTGTTTATGCCCCAACCATCCACTTTACACAAGACGTAAAGGACGAGTTCTACGATCATCTCTCAAGAATAATACAGGAGATCCCAAGTCAAGAACAGCGTCTGCTGCCTGGGGTATTCAACGCCAGAGTGGACGCTGACCACGACGCCTGACCAAGCTGTCTGGCGCGGCATGGGATTGGTAGCATAAATGACAACGATTGCTCGAGCTCTGCTCACTCCATGAATTATGTATCACCAACACCTAATTCCAGACTAAGGCACAGTACACAGTGTCTTGAAGACATCCCCGCTCCAAACACAAGCACCAACTATACCTCATATATATATATCCGTTAACAGTAACGACTGGAGAAAATGTATTCAATACCGTAGTAGAGTGTGGTACGATATTATATATATATATATATACAAACATATATGTATATATATATGCAAATATATATATATATATATAAAATGGTCAATTTGAAGAGAAAATTTGCGTCCGTTACATATATATAGGTAAAAAGGCGAGGACAGACTTAAACACAAACATATAAGCATATTTTAACCCTTCGTCAGCCATTGACTAAAGTGTAATCATCGTTTCGGTGCTTCCAATATACAAATATACATACATATATAATCATACACATATATATTGGACAATGGGACCATTCGCTATTAGTGCACCAGTGAAAAATGAAGACAATTTATCACTAGGGAATATGCATGGGACAAGACGGTAACGGAGAACCAAATAATGAACGGGTACAAAACAAGATAACAAATTTTTTTAAAAAAGTAAAAAATTGAGAGAACAAAATAATATAATAATAGACGGGTACGAGACAATATATATATATATATATATATATATATTTATATATGGAGAAAGAGGGAAAGCGTGAGAGACACAGAGGAAAAGAGAAAGAAAGAGAGATGTAGAAAGCGTGAGCGAGAAAAAGAGAGAAACAGAAAGAGAGATAAAAAGTGAGCATGGGAGAATGCGCGAGAGAGGAAAAGAGAGGGAAAGAAGACAGAGAGATAGAAAGTGAGAGAGAGAAAGAGAAAGACGAGTGAGATATAAAGTAAGAAAAAGAGGGAAAGCGCAAGAGAAAGACAGAGAGAGAGAGAGAGAGAGTGGGTGAGAGAGAATGGGAGAGGGAGGGGAAAAGGGAGAGAGAGAAAAGGGGAGACAGAGATAGAAAGTGTGTAAGAAAGAAAAAGAGAGGTTGAGATTGAAAGTTAAAGAGAAAGACACAGAGAGAGGAGTGTGGAAAGAGAGAAGGACATGGATTAAGACGAAAAAGGGGTGGAGGAAAGAAAAAGAGTAGAAAGAAAAAATGAAAGAAAAAGAGTTAGCAAAAGTGGGTGTCTTTATTAGGCGGCATTTTTTGTTGTTCTTTTTTATTGTTGTTTTATTTCGTTTTGTTATATTTTACTGTTCTGTTACGTTACATAGTTTGTTTTGTGAAACGAAGAGACGTGCTTAAGCTTAAGGATTTAAGACCCTATTAAGAGAGAGAGAGAGAGAGAGAGAGAGAGAGAGAGAGAGGAATTTCTCAAGAAGGGGAGACAAACGTTAAAATACACACACATACACACACACACACACACACAAACACACACACACACACGCGCGCACACACACACACACACACACACACACACACACACACACACATACACACACACACACACACACACAGATATAATTCTATTCTTCTTCAATTCAGTTTGAAAAGCGCTCTCGCACGAAACTCTAGGCCCTTGAGTCACTAATAGGGCTTTTCAGCTATAAATAAATT
>JAOPJM010346355.1:0-11687 GCA_027124095.1 Muusoctopus leioderma | reverse complement strand
CACGCAGTGGGACTGAACCCGAAACCATGTGGTTGCGAAGCGAATTCCTTAACCACACAGCCATCTGCGCCTATATAAGGAAAATTTCATCATACCAAACACAGTTTTGAGAAACCATTATCTGCGAAACTTTGATATAAACAGTCACAGTTGATTATAAATACTAACTCTACATTCAGTGTTGTGTCCTCCATTCAGTTTAGATTGTGTGTACCTAAGTACACAAACCTATAGAATAAGCAATTATAGTGTATGAGTGTCTATGTGTGTTCTTTTGTTTATTTGATTTGGATTAACTGTTTAACGGTTCAATTCCTGTGAATGGTTGCGTGTGTTTTTTTTTAGGGGAGGGATGTATTTTGTTGGCATTTTCCTCTTTGTGTGTGCGGGGGAGTGAATGTTAGGATTTCTTTCGTTTTGTATGTGTGTTTGTATGTATATATGTATGTGTGTGGCATTTTGCATGTTTGGTTTGGAATGGCTATTTGTGGTCCGATTCCTGTGAAAGTTTACATGTCTTTTGTTTTTTTTAGGGAGGGGAGTATATTTTGTTGGCAGTTTCGTATTTTCACTGCCCATGCAGCTGTAGCTGCCCATGCAGCTGTAGCTGCATCGTTGGTTGTCTATCCTGTTTGTAGTGCAGACCGTTTTTTGAAGATGAATTTATTTTGGTGTCTGCAACACGATATGATCTCACTTCTATTTAGTAGGTGTATGTTTTGTGTGATTATGTTGTATTTTTCTGTGGGGCATAGGGAGATAGTTCCAGAACAATTTACATACAATTTACATTTCCCATTTTATGTCCGAGTTCATGTTGTTTTCCTTTAAATCCCAGATGTACTTGGACAGTACATATAAATATTTAAAGGGGGAGGTGCTGTAGTGAGTGTAATAAAACCCAATACTTAGAGACACAAGTATTTACACACACACAGACATTATCACCCTCTACCTCATCTTGTCCATACTCAATCTACCACCATCTACTTGTCCACATTGTCTCTTAGTGGACATTTAGCACTCTCACCTACCGCCCACATGATGCTATCCATTATGTGATCTCTCTTACCCTATGATACACCTATACTGCTGCTTCTCATCACATCCACTCCCCCATCACATTCACTTTTCTTCACCTCCAGGACTCTTTGACCTGAAGGAGATGTCCCTCTCCCACGACTATCCAATCAATGCAACCCCCCCCCCCCCGTGCATCACTCACCCTCTATTCCACACTCTCAGCTACACTCTTCCGTTTCTATTTCACACTCTCAGGTCATGTTTGCCCTCCAAAGGACGGTAAGAAGCCTGTCATATATGTGTGTGCATGTGTGTCTGTGCATGTGTGTGTGTGTGCTTGTCACTGCTGAACGTTCATCGATCGGCCGGTGAGTTTGTTTACGTCTCCAAATATCAAAATGCCTGGCCATTTCGGTAGTTTAGGTGGTAGGATTCCCATACTGAATCAGTATGGTTGGTGACAGGAAGGGCATCCGGCCGTAAAATGCTGCCTCAAGAAATCTCTGTCCAACCCATGCTAGCATGGAAACACAGAGGTAAAAACGATGATGATGTTGTTTTGGGTTAAAATGCAGTATAGAGTCAAAAACTAACGCATCAATGCGCATGTGCCGGAAATGATTGAAAGTGATTTAAAAACAATGAGAACACTGAAATGAATTGGTTTAGGGTTAGGATTAGGGTTAGGTCTGATTACACGCTTGTAGTGACGTCACTTCCGATTTTTTTCGTTCAATAGTTTTTGAACTTATACTGCATGATAAGCGTTGTTTTGTGTTAAGATGTTATACTTCTTTCTCCGCTCGGCAGTTCTGTAATGCTCTTGTGATGATAGAAAGAGAAATAGGGAACGAAAACATTTCTTCAAGGCTTATGCATGTTGACACATGACAAAAACCATACTGTGATTATTCCAACCCCATGTTTGAGTCGGTAACACTGCTTGGGTGGACAACTGAAGGCATTATGTGGACTAGTTTGACATGTTTAGAAGCAATCAACAAACGAGTGGTAGATGTTTGAAACACACATTTGTGTTTCAATCTCTAAAGTTAAATTTTAATTTATTTTACTTAACCCTGTTGATACCAAACCGCTGGAAACTGCCCCTGGTTCTATGATTTTAAAAAAAAGCATCTGTTTTCATATTTAAATTCAAACCTTCCATTATAATTTTATGTAAGAAACTTTTTGTTAAGTTATGTTCCAAACACCAACTTAATAACAACGAGAAAGTTATTTTAATAAATCCCTCCAAATTCTTGGTTATTTTCAAAATTAATTGAAAATCATAGGTAGTGGGTAGTGTATTTCATTAGAAATATGGTAACAAAAGGGTTAACTGATAATATATTCCTTTCTAGAATAGTTAGAACACCCTGGAAGTAGTGCTTCCAGGCTTCCAGGCTTCTAGGCCCTTCTAGACATCTAAAAAAAAATAGAAAATAAATAAAAACTAACTACTATGTAATTCTTCATTTATTCTTAATTACCATTTATACATTCTTCCATATATTTTGTTCTTTGGGGCATTTTTTAATTTTTTTAATTTTTTTTCTTCTTTATTTCTGTTTTACCTTTTTCAGATTCTTACAGCTTCTTGGAAAAGGCTTCGGGTTTGTTGCCTCCGAGGTGAATAGCAAGGTTGCCATCTTGCACAAATTCCGGAATTCATCGGAGGGGGAGAATTACGTTACCGTCGACCGGATGATGAAGTATGAAATTGAGAACGAAATCACAATAAAGAATTCTTTGTCCGGCAGCAGGACGCTCCTCCGATTGCATCGAGCATTCGAGTTTGTGATGGAGTTCCTTAAGCGGATCAGATACTCGGACGAGGAAGTTAAGCTTTCCGAACTGACGCAGAAAGCTTACGACGAAACACTGGCCAAGTTCCACCCCTGGCTTGTCAGGCAAGGTGTCTACATTGCTATGTACACGTTGCCGAAGAGGGCCGACCTTGTTGCCAAGCTGAAGACAGAGGAAGACGACAACACACAAAGTGACCGAGCCATAGAATACTTCAGAACAGTGTACGATGCTGTGCAGCAGCTCTTTGTTGAGAATGCACTCGATGACTTACCATAGTGTTGCTGTGATTCGTAGTTCACTGTTTAATAACGTAAATACATGCAGGCATATTTATTTGTAGGTTATCATGCAGTATAAGGTTAGAAACTAACCCATTTTGGAAACGGAAGTGACGTGACGTCACTACAAGCGTGTTAACAGAATAGCGTGTAAACTAGCGTTTTATCAATTATTTGTATATTTTTTTTCATTTCAGTGTTCTCATTGTTTATATATGGATTATCATGCAGTATAAGGTTAGAAACTAACCCATTTTCGAAACGGAAGTGACGTGACGTCAAGCGTGTAATCAGACCTACCCCTAACCCTAATCCGATTCATTTCAGTGTTCTCATTGTTTTTAAATGGCTTTCAATCACTTCCAGTGCATGTGCATTGATGTTTTAGTTTCTAACCCTATACTGCATTTTAACCTATATATGTATGTACGTTCACGAGCGTGTTGACAGAATAGCGTATAAACTAAACGTAAAATCACTTCCGGTGCAAACCAACGCATACGCATTCATGCATTAGTTTTTGACCCTATACTGCATTTTAACCTTTATTTGTATATTTGAAGCATGTACACATTATATAGATTTATATATAAGTATGCGTATATATTTGTATACTTGAATTATTTTTTTGCTTTTACAACTTTGCTACTATGCTGCATATCTTCAGTGTCAAGTACACTCATACAATTATTAATCAATATAAATTTTGGGTAAAAGTGGAGGAGAGAACAGCGTAATTTCGAGAAAATGGGGTAGTGTATAAAAACATCAAGGGTTACTACGTGAAATAGCTAAACGAAAGATGGCCATATGTTTCACTCAAATGGGAGCTTGTCAAAGGAAATTCCTTTTATTCCTTTGACAAGCTCTCATTCGAGCGAAACATGGACATCTTTAAGGAATCACATTTATTTTAATGTTATACATAATTACAATAATATTATTCTCGACATCAAAACCTGTCTTGAGTCCTTTAATTAAAAGTGGCTTCTAGTTTTTTTACTAGCTCTTCAAATATATATATATATATATATAGTGTGTCTGTACACGTGTGTGTGTATGTGTACACGTGTGTGTATGTATGTATGTGAGTGTCCGTGTGTATGAATATATGTTGTATATGTGCGTGGATATATATATATATATAGGTGCAGCATGGCTGTGTGATTAAGAACTTCGCAACCACATGGTTTCGGGTTCAGTCCCACTGTGTAGCACCTTGGGTAAGTGTCTTCTACTATAGCCTCAGGCTGACCAATGCCTTGTGAATGAATTTGGTCAACAGAAACTGTGCAGGAGCCCGTCGTGTATATATATATATATATATATATGTGTGTGTGTGTGTGTGTATGTGTGTTTGTGTTTGTCTCTCTCTGTATCTGTCTTGTTTGTATATGTCCCATAACTTAGCAGTTCGGCAATAGAGGCTGATAGAATAAGTACCAGACTTATAAATAAGTACTGGGGTCAATCTGATCAACTAAAACCGTCCAAGGCAGTATCCCAGCATGGCCGCAGTCAATATATGTCAAATCATATATATCATATATCATCATCATCGTTTTATGTCTGCTTTCCATGCTGGCATGGATGGATTCGGTGGTTGATTTTGGCCAGAGTCAGTTCTTATTCGGAGTCACCGCTCTACTAGATGGATTGGGGGACCACATCTCATATGTTTCATTTGGCTTGGTTACAGCTGGATCCCCTTCCCATCACCAACCACTTTACAGAATGTACTCTTACTCTCTCCACACACATACTTTTGTTCCTTTTCTCTCTTCAAATTCTCAACTTCCCCCTAATTTCACCTATACCCATACTCTTTTCCTCTCTCACCCTCCCTTACATAACTGATCTATTCACACTTTCAAGTCACGTTTGCCCTCGTAGAACGGAGACTATGTAGAGTAGAGAGGGAATCTTTAGCCTGCTAGAGACAAGGCACCCTCTCTAGTGCTGGTGCCATGATAAATGCATCCAGTATACTCTGTAAAGTGGTTGGTGATAGGAAGGGCATCCATCCGTAGAATCCAAGCCAAACGAAACATACATGTGAGGCGTGTTCCCCCCGACCCATCTAGCAGATTGGTGACTCCATTCAGAATCAACACAGGCCGAAATCACCCATCCAACCCATGCCAGCATGGAAGACGGATGTAAAATGGTGATGATGTGTTTGTGTGTGTGTATGTATGTATGTGCATATACTTGGTAGTGAGTTGACAAAGGAACTGACAGAACATATATCTATGTGTGTGCACATAATAAGATTGAGACATGCAAGGTACTGGCAGAGCATATATGTGTGTATTACACATGTGATTTTGCATTTTCACTACCACATGTTCTCGGTGAAAACTGAGCTGGGAAATAACGTGTTGTAGAGTTCTGCACTGTGAAAACTACAGCTGCGAAAGGCGATGAGCCTTGGTAAAAGCAGTGGGACTGTGAGCATTAGTACACAGTAGTTCTGATGTGAGCTCTGGTGCTCACTGCTAGTTTGAGTGGAATCACCAGTTTCGTTGTGCTAGCTGCTGTTTTGCATGATAGTATGTGGGTGGCCGATAAAATTAGTATTTGAGCTTACACTTCACAGCTGGCCTGCTAGTGATGAATGGTAAAACTGACTACCGGTAACACTGCCACTCTGGGCTATGTCGACTCTAAGTAACTACATAGGCCTGGGGATTGATCTAGAAAGTGCTGTTGAGCTGCATCTACTGTTGCCATGTCAGCAGATATGCCAATTGATTGATCTAGAAAGCACTGACTAAGTTGGTCTGAGCATACAAAATTCAACTGTAAAACTATGGATTTAAGTCTGCATCACTGGCACACCACGAATATAGTATCATGAGCTATTCACTACAAAAGCATCTTCTAAGAGAGTACAGCTCGAAAATCTCTGATTCATATACACACAAGCTTATTCAGTAAAGGTTATTTACAATATTTTGTCATATCTATTGGATTATTTATTACTAATGTTATGAGAGCAGTGGAAGTGAACTGTTAATGAAGCTAGCTACTTGTTAATACAATTATAGCTTTCATGAGCTGATGAGGGATCTGTTACATCTTAGCTCAACCTGCTAGAAATAGCAGCTAAATCTCCATCAAATCACACACTGACATCTTACCTCAACCTGCTAGAAATAGCAGCTAAATGTCCATCAAATCACACACTGACATCTTAAAAAGACAAGGACACATTGGATAATGTAGTCCTGGATATATAAAAAATATGGGATGGTCATGGCTGGAACATCTTTGATCATAGGTTTGCTTGATCAGGACTGCCCTAGGAATAAAGAACATGAAGGTTATAGCTTCTACTACAATTATTCAGGCACAAATAAGTAAAAGATTCCAAGAATTTGTATAAATCTTAACTGCTTTAATTTGATTGTGTTATAATTAATACCTGATACAATAGTTGTAGTAATTACTCTTGTTTATGTTCTCTCCAGAATAACGTTGCTCATGTAGCACAGCAAGCTTGGATTCAAAATGATACCTTTCAGAATAATATCTTGTTTGGGAAACAGCTTCATCAATCTTTTTATACTGAAATCATCGATGCCTGTGCACTTATTACAGATTTGAAGATATTACCTGCTGGTGACCAAACTGAAATTGGGGAAAAGGTATAGTGTATTTCGTTTTTATGAAAATCCTCTTAGGTGTTTTATGAATTGATTGTAGATACTCTTTTACTCTTTTACTTGTTTCAGTCATTTTGACTGTGGCCATGCTGGGGCACTGCCTTGGAGGTCAATCAGATCGACCCCAGTACTTATTCTATCGGTCTCTTTTGCCGAACCGCTAAGTAAACAAGCAGATACAGAGACAAACACAAACACACATATATATATATATATACGATGGGCTTCTGCAGTTTCTGTCTACCAAATTCACTCACAAGGCATTGATCAGCCCGAGGCTATAGTAGAAGACACTTACCCAAGGTGCCGTGCAGTGGGACTGAACCTGAAACCACATGGTTGCAAAGCGAACTCCTTAACCACACAGCCATGCCTGCACCTATAGATATATTTACAGAAAGTATAAGAGCTAAACAAAGAAAGAAGTGTATTATTATTTTGGAATGCTTTGGAAGTATTCAGAAACTGGTTTAACCTAACTGAGGTAGTAAGTGATGTAACATAGAAGCGAGAAATTAACAACTAAAGAAATGGTTATTATATATAAAACTGGTTTTGTTTAAGCAGATTAGCTTAGGGAAAAAAAGAGAATAAGAAGAATATAGTGAAATGTGTCAGAGCCGAAAGAGAAGCAGATGTATCATGTGATAGAAATATGAAAGAGAAAACCAGTAGAAACTAGTTTTAAAATGTGAGTGAATTCACTTATGAAACTGGTTACCTATTGGAAAAGAAAAAGATACATGTATGAAGAAAAGACATTAGATGCAAAAGATTATAGGTTTTACTTTGAAAATAACCATTTCTAACATAGGCACAAGGCCACAAATTTGGGGGAGGGGTTAGTGGATTAAATCAATCCCAGTACTTGACTGGTACTTTATTTTATTGACACCGGAAGGATGAAAGGCAAAGTTGACCTTGGTGGGATTTGAACTCAGAATGTAAAGAGCCAGAAGAAATACTGCAAGGCATTTTGTCGAACACTCTAACAATTCTGCCAATCCACCGCTCTTTTTGAAAATAATAAATGTGTAGAGTGGAAGTGATGTTCATAAAGTTATATTTCAAGGTGAAATAATGTTTGAAAGTAGTCGGTCTTAAATTTATGACTATGTGAGTGAACATAACTGAGATTAAATTGCTTGTTCATGGCCATGAACTATACTCTTCAATAGCAAGAAGCCTCCTTTAGAGCAACAGGAGGGTAGATCATTGTATTACTTGTTTGAAGATTAATATAGAATCGGTATAAGTGAAGTCAGTTTAAATAAACTTTCCACACTGAGTGCAGATAGTGGATATATGAAATATAGTTTGAAAAGAAACAAAAATACATGAGTATTGGATCTGAAAATATCTTTTTTGCATTTTAAAAAAAAACGAAAATCTCTTCTATCCTCATGTATGAGGATTTGAGGCTGGGTGTTGCATGTTACCTTTGGTCATACAGATAAGGTGGCAAATTGGCAGAGTAGTTAGGGTGTTAGACAGAATGCTTTGCAATATTTGTTTTGGTTCACTGTGCTCTGAGTTCAAATCCCACTGAGGTCTACTTTGCCTTTCATCTTTCAGTGTAGATAAATAAAGTACCAGTCTAGGGCGGTGGACTGGTGGAATTGTTAGAGTGTCGGTTGGGATGCCTTGCCGTATTTGTTCTGGCTCTTTGCGTTCTGAGTTCAAATCCTGCTGTGTCCTGCTTGGATGGTAGACTTAATACGTCACCCATTTTAACACTGGTCTTTGGGTGCCTTTAGCAGAGCCCACTCTGTTACAAGCATTCAGGCCAGGTCTCCGGTCTGAGGATACCTTCCTCCCTGTCTCCCATCAGTTTCGGAGTCCCTGAGAAAGAATGACTGAGCAATTAAAGAAAGAAAGAAAAAATAGAGACACATGGAGACGAAACACCTCTTCTGACTATATCCTACATAGAAGCTTAACTCAGCACTGCAAGCCAATGAAACAGTCATCAGTTTTACAGTGCAGCTGTTACTTACAGCAACAATCTTTTCTTTTCCTTTTCTGTCTATTGTCTCCTTCCAATCTGTCTATTATCCAAAGAAGGACTATGTCCAAGACGTTATAATTAACCCTTTCCATTTCCATGAGCATCAAACTAATAACTTTGATCATAAATCTATCTTGTCTTGTTGTTGTTATTTTTTATGTTTTTTGTTTTTATATATATATATATATATATATATATATATACCATCTTAAAAAGTAGGTTAACTCTATTCGTCACCTGGTTCAACACCACTACATGACCCGTGGGTGCCTTTAGCACAGTCCACTATGTTGCAAGTATTCAGGGTAGGTCCCCAGTCTAAGGATAACTTCCTTCCTCCCTCCCACTAGTCTCTGAGGCTCTGAAAGAGGTCATGGGTACTGCTCTTCTTTCTCTGACTAAGTCATGTAAAAAAGAAATAAAGAAAAATGTAGGCTAAAACACAAGCACTGTTATGTTGCTGGATACTTTAGATTCACTTATACCACATTCATTGCAATAAAATTTATAGATTCCATCCATGCCTTCCTTCGCACTTAAGTTGTGTAAAGAGAAAAATACGAAGACAATGCACGTGAGAGGTATCAACTAATGATAATATAATATATAATGTCACTGTTTATTTGCAACAGAAACAAGTTTAACCCTTTCATAACCATATTTCTAATTAAATACATTGGCTATGTTTCAATTAATTTTGTTTTGTGTGTATCCCGGTTTTTAAGATAAGTATACCATATTCCTGCATGTCATAAGAGGGGATGAAAAGAGTTGGCATCAGGAAGGGCATCTGGCCATAAAACCTGCCTCAAAAGTCCCATCTGACCCATGCCAGCATAGAAAAGAGAACGTAAATACGAAACAATATGGATTTAATTCTAACATTCATTTTTTGTAGTTGCGTTCTACTCCATGAAGCGATACACAATAGTTATACCTTTGTAGCTATATTACAAGATATATATATATATATATATATATATTGTGTTGTGTGTGTAAAATATATATATATATATTTCCATACTTAATCAGTATGGTTGGTGACAGGAAGGGCATCCGACCGTAAAATGCTGCCTCAATAAATCTCCGTCCAACCTATGCTAGAATGGAAAAAAAACGGACGTAAATACGATGATGTTGATGATGATAGCTATGTCAAAAACAAAAAGATGTTCCAAGCATTCATACTAAACAATAAACAACCTTATTTACAGCTTAAGTTTGTTTCATCTAGGTTGACCAAGGGCTAAACAACAACAACAAATTTACAGCTAGAGAACTGGTCACTAAGAGAATCTGAGCACTGTCAGGGATACAACGATAACAATAACAACAACAACTGAACTTCTGAGTTCACAGATATACCAGATGTGTTATATATTTCTGTACCATGTAAATGTTCTTTTATTTCCACTCTTAATCAAATCTCATTTTTATTTAAAATTAAACATTGTTAGAAGTCTTCCCTTGGAACAAGCTTTTCCTGCCTCCTAATCTTATCAAACTTACCACAAAAAGCCAAAACTTTTAAATAGACCTTATATTTCTCTAAAGTCATTAAAAAATAAAAATATTGAGTCCTATGATTGGACTTTTAAAATGTTGCACGATTTCTCAGAAAGTGTTTCTAGAAAGAACCCCCTTGTAATACAATATTCCTATGTAGTATGTCACACACACACATTTACAGAGACTGATACAAATATACAAATTGGCATTTGCAACATAAATAGCCACCTAGCCTGCTAAAAGTGAGATGAAGCAAACTAGGCTGAGACATGTTAAGATGCTTTTACAGCAGCTCGTTCACCAACAAGGAAGCTTCTACAGGGTCACTCTACCTGCTAGAAATAGCAACCACAGGGTCACTCTACCTGCTAGAAATAGCAACCAAATCTCAAAAAAATCACACACCCTACTATCTTTAAAAAGTGTAGGACACATTGAACTGGTTGAATAAAAGGCAGGATAGTCATAGTTGGATTGCTTTTGTCATAGGTCTGTTCAGTCATTGCTGACCTGGGGGCTAAATAACAACAATAACAACTAATGTTACGTAGCTTTTATCACCTTCTGCTGTTATTTTATACATATAAGGCCTGTCACATTAAATATTCATCTGAGAACTTTATAATTCTGTCATAACATGTTTTCATATATATCAAATCTATATCAATGTATCAGGGCAGTCGATGGCAGAATCGTTAGCGCGTCGAACACCAGTATTTGTTCCGGCTCTTTACATTCTGTGTTCAAATACCACCAATGTCAACATTGTCTTTCATCCTTCAGGGGCCAATAAAAAAAGTACCAGTACCAATCAAGTACTGGGGTCAATTTAATTGACTACAAATCAGGAACTGGAGATCCTAAGGCTGTCCGACCTTGTTTACAACTTTGTTCTGGTAACTCCTGTGATAACACTGGTGCCAAGCTGTATTGGCCCTTGTCATTTTCTCAGACAACATTGATGGTATTGAGAGGGGAGACCTGCTGCATGGGCAACTGCTAGTCTTCCATACAACCTTGGCCAGACCTGTACCCTGGAGAGGACACTCCAGTGTCACCTCACTGTGCTCTAGCAACACAGACTGAAGCAAGACTTTCCAGATGCAGCTCCGTGTTCTCACAAGACATACAGATGTCAAAGAATCAATGTATTTCTAGAAAGAGTAGTGTATTAAATTACCACAAAATTGTATATTTGTTATATATTTCCCCCCACTCAACCATAACATCAGTATTTATAATTTTCTACATAAATGACAATGTTATAAACTACATTTCTCTTGGTATTTTTTTTGCAATTTTTTTAACACACTTAACTCTTAACATCCTGTTAAACATTTTCTATGACCTGTAATGATTGAGCAGAAAATGCCTAAAAACCGGTTTTTG
>JAOPJM010346149.1:0-11688 GCA_027124095.1 Muusoctopus leioderma | reverse complement strand
GCTGCCAGCAATTTCTTCTAAAAAGAATTACCCTCACCACAATTCAAGCATATGGCCAAGATTATCAGTAAAAAAAATTTTAAATGTTAAACTTATATATATGTATATCACCCATTGACTCCAAATCCTACCATCAGCCACCCATTATTAGTGTGGCTGGTCCTACACAAGCCTTCACTAATTGTGGTATGGAACTGGAGGTGGAGCGGAAGTGACGTCAGGAGACAGGAAGTGAGGCCCGGCGACAGGAAGTGGGGCAGCGACGACAGAACACACGTGCGGGTGAAGCTGTAAGGACGCATTGGAAGTAAACAGAGGGTAAGCTATGCAGGAGGAGAGAGGATAAGCTACGCAGGAGGAGAGAAGCTGCTACGATATCAACTCGCTGGAACTAAGGTAGGCTGATCATCCTTCTTACTACAATAATCAACTCATCTGTGTCTAAATGTTCAATACAGCTCAGTGGTCTCATTTCACTAGTCCACTTGCATACATACAGGTCCAATGGTGAGGACGTGATGGTAACAATGAGGACAGTTGACAGATATTGCTAGGAGTCCCTAGCTTGAGCTCTACACACTGGCAATCATCGGGTGATGGTCATTTTTGCACAAACCCATGAGTATTTGAGCTGTTATTGTCCCCAACTGGAAAGACTTCACAACCAACAATGCAGTCTTAGAGAGAGAAAACAGCCAAAACATCAAATCCCTAGTCATGAAACACTGCCTCCGATATAAAACCTGTGGACTGTTGTTCAAGGAAGTTATGGCACACTGTGCACAATGTTTCTACTATCCGTTTCTCCTAAAGGTGTTGCTGGACCTATACAAGCCTTCATCACTATAATCAACTCATCTGTGTGGGTAGTCTAAATGTTCAATACAGTTGAGCGGTATCATTTCACTATTCAACTTGCATACATACAGGTCCAATGTTGATGACGTGATGATAACGATGACAGGTGAAGGATATCGCTGGAAGTGCCTAGATCTCCCACACCAACCATGTTGTCTGACAATTCCCTCAGCTGCCCAAATTACGGTCTAATGTGCAAATCTCCTGCTTCACACAAGATTTGCATCATACAAGAGATATAAACATAACTAAAATTTTTCTACTGAACTGTTGGACCCTTATATGTCGAAACCAACAAGAGAATCCATCATATGTGTATGTGTCCAACCCATGTCAGCATGGAAACAGGCGTAAAAATGAATCAAAAACAAGAGTTAACTATAACTGAACTTGAAGCAAAACCAGTTAAATTTCTCCACAGAAAACATGATTCCACCCAGAAAATATTACAGGAAATCTGAGAAAACATCAAAGATTATATTAGAAGATTGCTATGGCAGACATATTTCTTCAACAATCAGACACTTGATTGCAATGCAAGTAATAAATTCAGTTTCAGAACATCAAGAACCCACCATCTATTAAAGACACAGAACCAATCCAAGTTGTCCTTTTTAATCTAATTTAAAGTATAAAATTCAGGAGAAACTGCAACACCTTCCAAGATAATATAAAAAAGGACTTATCCTTAACTTTGTCAAAACAAGTGCACATTCATCTGATAAGATGAAAAATCTATACAGTATAGATGTGAAGGTTTACAACAGGCTCGTATCCAACAACATAACCAATGTGTATAAGCAATCTGAGAATGTGCACACATCCATTAACATGGAAGCTAAAGAAATTGCTATGAGGCTGGATATAGAAGACCGGGTCAAGTATTTAGCTCCATATACACTGTATATCACACATTGAAGGACCACAAACCTAATTTTACTAGTAACCTAAAATGCAGGTTGATAAACTTGGCTAAGGCTGAATTAGGAATAGCCAGTAAAATAAATCCTAGAAAACAATTATTACGAGAATAAGAAATAAGATGCCTCTCCCATTATGGTGTAGTACTATGGAAGTATTAAAATGGTCCTTCGGGATTGAAAATGGGATGAAACTGTGGCTCAAGAAAACAATTAGTGACTGGTGCAATTACCACACAGACCTTTGTTGTGAATGGATTGATAGTAATCTCGGAGCTGGAGTTAAAGCCATTGTTGAAATTGAAAAATTTGCAAGGAAGGCTGAAAAGAAATTGAAAAATCGAAGTGGGACTTCACATGAATTCTTTCAAATATGGGGGTAACTTCCTCAGGAGAGGGAAAGAATGCAAAAGCAATCATCTACAAGTGTTCTGTGTTCTTGCGGATGCTTACGGAAAAATATTGTAATTCTTAATTTTGCATCCCGACAAAAGTACTGGCCTAAAACAATACCCATTACAGACATTACGGCTGAAACAATAGCAATTGCATTTGTAAACAATTGGATTTCTCGTTTTGGTATTCCAAAAATGTTATACTTTCAATTATCAACAACTGGATTCATTGCAAATAAATCAAATTACTTTTGGTATCAGTATTAACTGCTTAAGTTCATGATTTTGGCAATATTAATAGAACTTATTCTACAAAAGAATTTTTTATAAAATGACTGCAGAAACAGACCTGTTTTTTCTTATAACAATATGTAAGAATAAGAGTAGCTGTGAAGTTAAGGTGCTAGATTACTGACAACATGAGCATGGATTCAAACCTTAAAACATTCCATTGCACCCCACGACAAAGCACATACTTGCCTCAGTCTGCCTGGCTGACAAGATCCATTCCTACTTCACAGGAAGTCTTTATTAGTCTTAACCCCCACCCTCCATTGTTGCCAATGACCTCAATGCAGTCATCCGAGACTAGTGAGCAGTGCACATGTGAACACCAATTCAGGATTCATATGGTCTTGCACATGTGTTTAGTTGCAGAAAGAACACCACAATGGGGGGGGGTAAACTTATCCAACAATATGTAAACATCCAAATTTGCAAAACCCATCCATCCCAATAGCACAGAAAAATGGATGTAAATAGTAAACAAGAAAGTTCTGTATTACTACTTTGCTTTAAAATAATACTAGGAACTGAGTACTGACTGAAGACAAAGGTGAAAGAAAAAGTACCAACTTTCGATTTTATGTGGTTGAGGAATCATGAATCTCTAAGGGAATTGTTAAAACCAGCACAAGCTATGTCTAAAAATTTGAGAGATTTCATGAAAAATGGAGGTCCAGAACAGTCATTGTTTTAGATAAACAATTTACATTAAAATGCTACTGTAATGTTACTATTAACTCGTAACATCCTGTAGGACAGTTCCACATGGTACCACATCATCAAATTGCCATGAATAACTTACTATATGGTAAAAGTAAACTATTTTTGTGTAAAAAAAAGGCCCCAAGTACCTGTGTTTCTTACCTGTAAATTTTATAATTAAGCTGTAAAAAACCCCATTTTTAGGGATTTTCTGCTCAATCATTGCAAGACTTAGAATATCTTTAACGGGATGTTAAAATTTAATTTATGTGCATTTTGTATGGGTTTCCATACTTACAACCAGAACCGAATTGTACAACCAGAAGTAGTCTAGGTGGCCATAGTATAAAGTAATTGCACATACAATGACATGATATTCTGGACTGTAACTAAACAATTGAGTTGAATAGCTTGGAAAGCAGCCACCAAGTTTTTGTTATTACAGCTATTTAGTTCTAATTTTCAATCATATGAAGGTCTTTGTGAGAAAAATATAAAGATGAAGAGGATGGCAGGCAGGTCATGTCATTAGCAAAGAAATTGATCAAATTACTGAGGAAAAAAATGAATAATAGAATGGAAAAGTTGATAGCACTGATATAAACAAAATGAAGCAAACCAAGATGTCAGAAAGCTACTGATCCACCTAATTAACTCAAAACAGCTTTTTAAAAACTAACATTTCTCACAACATGCCATTGTTTGAACTTTCTGATTTTGGCTTTCAAACAATTCTGAAAATTGCAAAAGCATTTTTCAAAAAAAAAAAAAAAAAAAAAAAGTATTGCAATATCTGAGCGTATGCAAAAGCCGAGTTGATGTACTTTATAATTTTTCAGTTTTCATACATCTTCCAGTTTAAACTACTAAAGTACAGCTGAGGTGGAATGCTAACAAAGTAAGACCATGCTCACTAGTGCAAAAATTAAATGTTTACTAAAAATTAGGAAAACAATTTAAAAAAGGAAAAAAACAAAAACATTTGATGTTGGTTTTACAGTTCAGAGCATGTGTGGAATACAATTAATGTAAAAAAACAAAACAAATAAACATACCAACACAAAGCAGTTGGTCTCCAAAAGTAGGCCCCAAAAGAGAAAACTACATCCAAGTATTCAAGAAATAAACAGTTTATGGAACAAATAAGTATCAACTCTAAGTATCGGGTGTAATATATTTCACTCAACTGAGCCAATGATTACAAAACAGAGCAAATATATTATGTCAGACCATTAAATAACAAGGGAATATTAGCTACCAGAAAGTTTGAACAACAAACTTCAAAATCAATATACAGATTTTAGAAAGGCAGAATCTTGCATAAAACAGATTACCACCCTTGGAGCCACTGAAAGGCAGAATCTTGCATAAACCAGATTACCATCCTCAGAGCCACTGAAAGGCAGACCTCTTCAGTTTCATGGACTTCAAAGTGGTATTCAACGATGTTAGCAGACTGTTGAAAAGCAACATCATGCAACATTACAAATACCATAAAAACTGTTACGGTTGGAGAATTGTTTGATGGCTTCCCATGCCAGGTGATCCACGATAGGAACACTTCTAAAGAGCTCCTGATAAGAGGAGTTACTTCAAGGCGGTTTTTAGTTCTCCTTGACTTGGATTAGTTAAGCTACCTAGGCTAGTACAGGAAAAGATACTCAAAGAAATTGAACCATTTAGAATATCAAAATCTGGCCTTTTAGTACAACATCTGCAGCATATACAATAGTCAAGGAATGAAATCTTGTCAAACGTAGCAGCTGAGATTTCCCCAGTATACCATAGTGACTAAGAAGAAACCAATCTTAGAAGATTCTGTCTGCATAGAAAGCAACAGGAACATTAAGAGTCAGACATTTTGATTCTATCAAATTTAAAAAGGAAAACCCACATTAAGGTGTGTAAAAACACATGCAGGTGTCAGCATCTGCAGCAGGAAGCCAGTTCATGGCAATGCTGGACTCAGGGAAATCTCTAGCAGAGATTCAGAGGAAAACTGTCAGTTTAATGATCTACGACATGTTATGTGACCCCTACTATAATGTTCAAAAATCTAGAATCTTCAGGAAACTTGTAGGTCATGTGACAACTGAAAATGTTGCCCCAAAATACCCACCCCACCAGACTTTTATTGCCCGAGGATTAAGGCTTGTTAAGCTGATATATCTGCATGGCTAGAGGGACATACAGAGCTATGCAAACTACATTACACCACCAACCATAGCACCAAGGTATTCCTTGGTCATTACCAACAAGGTAGACATGGAATTGGTTTGTTCAATCCCAGTTAGATCCCTCCCCACTTGCAGTTCTTCATATGAAAATAGACATGTGGCTGAAGTTAACCCATAGAATAAATTTAACAATAGATGTAACAAAAGTGTCCTAATGTCACTACAAGGTCTTATCCGTCTCAAATGTTCAGAAATGAAATACTGCAAATCAGAATACTATATTATGGATAAAGTTAACATTTTCTATGTTACACAGTAGGGAAAGGTTTTAGTTGAGAACTTAAAATCTTAGAATAAACAGATATTAGATCGAGTTAAATTATAACAAAAGCATAAGAAAATGTAAACTATTGATATAAATATAACGAGTAATATAACGAGTCATATTAGAAATTGCAAAGCTCAAGAGGAACTTTGTATAAAATAAATATTATGATTAGTACTTTGACAAAATTCATATAAAAAAAAATAAAATAAATAAAAAAGTGGGAAAAATGGTTGACAGAAATAGACTTGAAAAGATTAAAAAAAAAGGCAAAAGAATTAATTTGTTAATTCTATCATTTTCTTGCTTACAGATTGCTTCCCGAATGATCCAAGGTTGACGACAGGTCTTTAACACTTGATGTTAGCCAGCTTGTATTCCTGCTTGTAGAAAGCCCTGCTTTCTCATTAATTATACTAATGTCAGTATTTTCAGTCACCCAAGAATATAACAGCATTGCTCAGAAAATTTCCTTTTAACAAATGAAAAATTGTCCAATTACTCCATTCTTGTGAAGACATTCAATGCTAAGGATGTTCACGATATTGAACTTGCTACAATGAGACAAGTTCTACTGTGGTGGTAGCAAACAAATATGTATTGATAGGGTAAGTCACAGCAAGTATTGTCAGACATCGCATTTAATCCAAAATGTTTTCCATATAGTTAGACATTAGGGTTGGAATAATTCTGGAATATTTTATAAACCTGCAATAGAAAAAAAAAATACAAATTATATGAGGGATTGATAAGATTAGAATCATTAACTATCAATCTCGCTTCATTTTAACAACAGAAGGCCATATTTTATAAACTGATATTTTTTACTGAATACTTATCACTACATATAACTAGTATTTCTTAGTTGTAGAGAGATTTAAACTTGAAACTAAAATAAATAAAACTTTAATGTCCAGCACTATATTCTTGGCCCTCTCTCTACCCCTCCTTTAACCCTTTTAATACCAACACTCCTGAAACCACCCCTGTTTCTATGATAACAAACCATAAGTTTTAAAGTGTTCGTATTTAAATTTAAACCTTCCATTATAATTTTATATAAAAACCTTTTGTTTAGCTTTGTTCCAAACACCAGCTTAATAAAGTTATTTGACGAAATCTCCGAATTCTTGATAATTTCCAAATTAAAAATCATAGGCAGTGTATTTCATTAGAAATATGGTACAAAAGGGTTAATATGGATTTCTAGGCACAAATCCATCTTTGTCAGGAGAGTGGATATAATACATAAAATTCCTCCAAGTATAATAATTGTTTCTAATTTAGGCACAAGGCCAATAATCCCCAGTACTTGACTGGTACTTTATTTTATCGACCCCGGAAGGCAAATCAATAAGTTGGTACTCTCTCAGATCTACTCAAATAAGAATATTAATACCTAAGCAAACAACACAGAAAGCAAATACAGAAAAGGCTAGAAAATAAGAGAAAAAACTCTCAATCCTTTATGAATTCAATAACAAAACGACTCAACAAAGAAAAAAGAAGAAAAGACAAATACTACAGAAATATAGCCTAACAAAAACAAGAAATATTCAAAATCAAAGAACGCCTGAAACAAGAGTTTCCTCGTTACATATCCAAGAATAAGTCGTTATGAAAAACGACAACGATTCTTTGAACAAATCAAACGGTTCGATTCCAACCAAAAATGATTTTATCAAGAACTTGGTAAACATCAAATAGAAATCAATGTAGCACCGACAACAAAAGAAATAGATGAATTCGAGAGAGGAGTATAAGCAGCGAAATAATCACCATGGGCAAGATTGTTTAAAACAACGAACGCAGCATCTGAACAATCGTGAGAAGCCATAACATCAGAAGTAACCCAGATACTGCAAAAAATAAACAACTGGAAGGCACCAGGACATGATACGATTCAAAGCTTCGGGTTGAAATATTTAACAGGGACACATAAGGTGTTAGAAGAGAAGTTTAATGAGATACTGACGGAATCGGAGACATCATCTGGCTGACTCACTGAAGGGGAAAACCATTTTAAACCACAAGATTAAAGAAATAGTAAACCCTAAAAACAACATAACCTAATTTCCTACAACCTATACGTCTTTAACTGAAATAATATCGCAGAGAGTAAATAAACACCTAGAAAAAAAACCTGTTCCCAGAAGAGCAGCAAGGATGCCGCAATGGGTCATGTGGCTGTAAAGATCAATTGCTGATCAATAAAGCCATAACTGAAGACAGGAGAAGGAGAAGAAGAGTGTGAGCATGGTTTGGATTGACTACAAGAAGGATTTTGACAGTATTCACCATACATAGATCCTGAAAACAATAGCCATGAGTAAGCTAGCATCAGTAATAAGAAGATATAGGAAACATGTAATGAGTAAATGGCAAGGGAGAATTATAAAATTACAAGAGAGAATTATAAAATCTAAAACAAACTTCGTTAGAAGAGGAATATTCCAAGGGGACTCCCTCTCTCCATTACTCCTTTTCTGTCTGGCGCTGACCTTTTTTTAACTAACATATTAAATAGGACTGGAGTCGGATATAAATGCTATGGTAAGATAATCAGTAATTTTTCGGTGTATGGATGACCTCAAGTTGTACGCTGCAGATGATAAACAACTAGAAACATTACTGCAGACAGTGCATGGATTTACCAGAGAAATTGAAATGAGATTCGGATTATAAAAATGCGTAAATGCAACCTTGAAGAGAGGAAAATATATCAAGAACAAAAATATCATGCTAGAGAAAGAAACTGAATTAAGAGAATTAGAGCAAACACAGACCTACAAATACTTAGGAATCAAAAAATACATGCAATGAAAGAAACGATTAGGAAAGAATATTATAGAGGCATAAGATTAATACCTAAAACAGCTAAATGCAAAAAATAAGGTAATAGGCATTAATACTCTAGCTGTCCCAGTAAGAAGTTATACTTATAATATTCTCAATTGGATACTAAACGAAATAGCAAGACTAGACATAAACATAAGGAAAAGAATGACTGGATTTAGAATACACCATCCAAAATCTGACATAGAAAGATTATATTTACCATGAATACAGGGAGATAGGACCTTATGAAACTAGAAAACTATTATAAAATATCCATTGTAGGACTATAAAAATATATTGTAAAGAATAATGGGGTAAATAATACAAATAGCTACGAAACACGAACAAAACGAAAAATAAACTGTTATTTGTTTTCAAGAAAGCTAACAAATGCAAAACGGAGACTGAAATGTTAGATAGTTATGAAGAAAAAGGAGAAACAGCAACAGAAGTTCTGAAAAGGCTAAAATCTAAGGTTAAAAAATGAGTCTACAAAATTCCATGATAAAGTAATGGCAAGAACAGCCCCTACATGACCAATATATGAAAAAGCTAAACAGGATTGGAGCAGACTAGGAAAATTCTCAACATTGTCTGAGAAACGCAGGACTTAAAGCTGAAACTGAAGGATTCTTGATTGTTGCACAGGATCAAAGCCTTCCCACCAGAAACCACCCAAAGCATATAATGAAGCAGAATACAGTAACTGCAGAATATGTGGAGATGTGGAAGAAGCAATTAACAGTATTGTCTCTGGCTGCCCAGGCTTAGCCGAGAAAGGATACATTCACAGGCATAACAGAGTTGGTACATACTTACACTGGAAGTACACCAGCAATATGAAATGCCAACAGGAAAGAGGTGGTATGATTTATGTGAGCGAGACATAGGTGATGAACGTGGAGCAGCAGAGAAGGCTGGAAAGAACGGACATGGATAAGTGGGGTATCCCTGAGAGAGGGGAAGACAAATAATGAATTGCAGAGGACGATGGGAATAGAACCAGTGATGAATGTTGTAAAGAGAAATAGAATGAGATGGTTGGGTCATGTGGTGAGGAAGGATGAACGTGACTGGGTGAGAGGAGTGATGGAAAGGAATGTGGAAGGAAGTAGAAGAAGGGGAAGACCAAGAAGGACATGGCTAAAGATGATGGAGGAGGAAATGAAAGTTGGTTAGGGGGAATGCAGACGATAGGGAAAAATGGAGAAGCTTGTCATGGGGCCCACAAGGTGTGTGTATATATGTGTGTGTATATGTGTATGTGTGTGTGTATGTATGTGTGTATGTATATATGCCTCCACATGTGTGTGGGGATACGCATGTGGGTGTGTATATATATATATGTGCGTGCGTGTGTATGTGGGTATATATGTGAGAGTGTGTGTATATAGAGATATATATACATGTATGTATGTGTATATGTGTGTATATATATATATATATATATATATATATATATATGTGTGTGTGTGTGTGTGTGTGTCTGTACATGTATGTGAATGTCACTTTACCTGACCTGACCTTTCATTCTCTTTTTCATTTTTTTCTTTTTCCTCTCTCTCTTCCATTCACCACTCCTAAAATCCTTGAAACTTTTCTGTTGTTGTTTTATTTTGTTTTTATTTTGTTTTATTTTATTTTATTCATATTCATTCTTATTTTTATTTTTTTAATATTTGATTTGATTCAATTTGCTTTCCAATGTCACCCCTCCCTTTGTGTGTAACCCTTCCCACCCCCAGACACATACCAAACCTATATTAAAGGAACTCTGATATGAAACAAGACCAGTTTGAAGAATGCTTTTTAAGCAAGAAACTCTAAAAAAACTTAAGATCACAGTTTTTAAACTTTTGATCAAGAAAGAGTAACACAATTTGTAAACATTTTATCATTAAAGAATAAATAACCATCAGAAAAGTCATTTGTATCATTTTTTCAAATATATATATATATATATATATACACAACGGTCTTCTGCACAGTTTCCATCTACCAAATTCCATCCACCAGGTAAAATAACTGCTTCAATAATTCCATGCCCTAGACCAGTGTACTACTCATCCATCCGAGACAGTGCTCCTACATGTTTGGACATTCTAGATTATATTGAAAATAAATAAATAAATAAGTAGCAACCCTTCACTCACCAACACTCTACATACAACCTTAGGCCCACTACTGAGAAATGGTTTCTTTCTGCTACTATAATGGAGCTTGAACTTACTGACTCTACACTATTTCCCCACTTTTACCACCTTCACCATGTCACATCAACAGACATCAAACAAAACTCTTAGTCCAATCCTTCTTCTTCCAGAACCACATCTTACTATAACTCTCTTCCAGTCCATATTTTCAAGTGAAAACACCAACTTCTAAGATTGCAAACTCGACATAAGCCACAATAACCACACCCAGTTATCACTATATTCTTGTCTGAAAAGGTATGTATAAACCCTGGACACACCGACTTTCTATTCAGACTAATTCATTAAAAATATCTAAATTTGCTAGACCACCCAGCCAATACTAACATAGAAATATCAATGTAAAAACTACTACCAGTATTGTTTTGCCCTTCCCTAAAGAGTAGAATGGCATAAGTCTGAATTTACAGATACTGAACTAGAGTTAAAATTTAATTTTTCCATGTTAGTCCTGTAGTTAGTTTCTCTTTTGCTAAACTCCTTTTCATAATTTCCTTTCACCTACCTTATTTCAGATTGGAAAGATTCTGCCAAAGAATGTTATCAGATCATTATAGTTACCTTTATGTAGATCTTGGAGCTGGTCTAACTGCGTCTTAATTACTGATTCATTTTTTCCAACCAATTTTTTTACTTTATTCGTCACTGAGGAAATGCAGGATTGCATAGTTACAGATTGTTCATGTAACTTCAACACGTTTGACTAAAATGTAAATAAAAATTATAAAAAATAACATATATATGTACTAGCAGTGGTACCCGGTGTTGCCCAGGTGCATAATATGTAGGAAAAGTTTTTCTTTTGGGTTAAACTTAAATGACTTAACTTATGGTAATTTTTAAATGATTTTTATGCAGTTTGTTACATACACACCGATTAACAAACATACTTACAGTCCACACAGACACATACACTAACTCGTAATTTCTGACACGCACGCAGACATATATATATATGTGTGTGTGTGTGTATAT
>JAOPJM010345947.1:0-11688 GCA_027124095.1 Muusoctopus leioderma | reverse complement strand
ATATTTGATGTTTGTTTGAATGTATGTATGTATGCATATATACGTTTGTGTGTGGGGTATAAATGTTGATGTTATTATTGTTATTTTAGCCTCAGGCCAGCTCTCATCCAGCAGATATATTTTGGAAGACATTCCCGCTGATATTATCTCATCTTTGGTTCAGATATTGAGTAACTAGGACTGTATTATGCAATGTATCCTTCCCTTTTTTAAAGCTGGAGAAAATTTGAGGGTTATTTGGCTGCTAATGTTTGCATGTCAGGCTCCCTCATTGACACATATCTGTTTTTGGTGTAGTGTAGCCCCACGTCAGCTGTTATCGGACAGACATAGGATCAAAGTTATTGAAGCTGTGACCATCTCGTCTTCTGACAATGTCAGTCTACATTATCCATTGTCCTTCCATTTTTTATAATGATGGCAAGGTATGATTTGAGAGACATTTTGTTGCTATTTCTAGCAACTAGCATGACCAGCAGGGACTCCCTTATTGACTCTTGTATATGTGGATGAGTGTGTGTGCCTGTGTGATTCTCTTGCGCGGTATTAGGTTGTCTGTTGATTTTGGATGATGTACCTATCGATGTAATAGCCATTCAGATGTGGGAAAATAACGCCAACAACAATCGTTGGTCTACCAATTGAAGTAACTACAAAAATAACAAGAACAGCTACAATAGGAATAGCAGCTGTTGCATATCAACAATAGCACACACTCTAGCTATTACTACACTATCAGAATAAATGAAACACTTCTACATGTTAGATTGACGTGCTAGAAATAGCAGTCAGGTCTCACACAAATCCCACCCTTGCATCTTAAAAAGGAGACACACATTTTACAATGTCGTACTTGATATATTATGTTTGCAAAATGGAAAATATGGTAATGACTGGACAGTTTTTGATCATAAGTCCGCTGGATCCGGGCTGACTTGGGGCTAATGAGTTTTTAACAGCTACATACTTAATAGTGCAAGTTACTCGGTATTAAACTAAACTTTAATTTAGTAATAAATCTTAATTTCAAATTACCGAAGTGATTTGACATATATAGTCGTTTAAAGATATTATGAAATGTCCGAGAGCCTAATATGACGAATTGTGCTCAGCTTATTTTAGAATTAACTTTTTTATTCTTCTCGAGTTTCGATTTTCCCATTATGTGGTTGCTGAAATGAATCTTAAATAGGACAGCCAAAATAATTCTCGAATGCTTTTTAATTAATGGCTTGAAGGAAAGAGTATCTTAAACATTTGACCACTGCTGGGCTAGAAGCGGCCAATATAAATGTATATGTTCAATCATACGTTGTCTTCAGAACAGAAGCGAAATTCAAAGTCATTGATGTGTGAAAGGAAGCTAGAAGCTGAAGCTTCAAGCCATTTCCTTTGTTTCAGATTCGTGCAACAGCTGCAATTAGTGGAATTACGAGAGTTTCGGATAACCAATCGGTTGTCGATAGATCGAATCTTGTCTTCAGCGTCTTCTCAAGGATCTACGCCCCAATTCCCTTTCCTACAAGCATACAACATGAAAAAGTACATAGGAGTAGTGATGATTCTATAATTAACAAATGTCTCGTTAGTTTTCATTTCTGATTATGAGTTATAGTCTGACCATGCAGTAGGGAATGATAATTTATTCCTGTGTATTATGCGCTAAATATCCTGTAATCACCGGATACGGAACGGTAGAAAATATCGCCGACGACAAGAAGTTTTCACCCAATGTTACAAAAGTAACTTTCACGAAAGTTTTCAAAATCATACATGTTACATATAACTGATTTACTCTGAGTTAGATCTCTTTATCTTACTGACCAAGAAAAGTAATCCTACCAGTGGAAAATTTAAAGAAAGCCACTATACTAATTCGGAGTTAAGACTGAACGCTATAGGTATTATTCTACATTGATTATCTAGACTTCTTCTAATTATGTTCGTTCCTAGTGGGACATACGTCAGAATATACACTTTGTATCGTTAAATTTATAACAATAGTCTGACGTTAGCAGATTTTCAATATAAACGCATACGGGTTATCGTACAAATTATTTAGTTTTGAAGCAATAGATATCGAGAATCGCTTTATTACGTTTTAATTCTCAGCAATCTCATTTCATACTTAATACTATCTTTTATTCATTCAGCCCTCCTAATTCTGCTTTCTTTGATTATGTCATCTTTCTTACTCTCTTTTCTTCTTTGTTTGCCTCTTTGTTTCTTCGTTGTAGCTTAATCTGCACAAAGTTATCAAACTCAACAATGCTTGCAGACTTTCATATGCAACTTGACATAACAGAAAAATATGTTGTTGATAAGAGGTTTCTCTTATCAGTGTGTCTCGTAGAAATAGCTAAAATCTGGTGTTATTTCATATGATCTCTTTAGCATCCTATTAACTTCTTAAAGCTTCCTCCTTAATATTAATTATGATTAGATTACCAGCCATCAAATATAGGTTGGTGGATGGAATGAGTTGGTACAAAGAGTATAGAATCGGAATATACATCTTATAATAATTTCTTACCAATGTATATGCCCTACGTTCAAATTCAACCAGTGTGAACTTAACCTTTCAGATGTTCATGGCCGATAAAGTACGTATACGTTTAATATAACTGTTCCTTTCAAAATGTGACGTGGAATATATTCCAAGTAAAAGATTATTATAATATCAAGTATGGTCATGTGCAGAATGTTAATGTTATATTTCTTTCCGTAAAGCAACGGGTGGCTGTGTCGATTACAATAACCAGCGATACTTCTACGACTTGCCTCATGTCCCTATCGGTGCTTTGTGCTCATGGCAAAGTATCCCCTGTTCAATAGGCTATAAGCATCAGAGTGTACAATATATTATTGCTGTAAGAATTAGCTTTATTATAAAATTGATGAGTGTTTCGTAAGTTCACACTTCAGTGATAGAGCCCGAGTTTGAATTATATCAGTACAGACAGAGAAGCACTCAAAAATGTATGTATAGTTAATGTAGTAAGGTAATGTAATTACCTTACTAGTTGTTGAAATTTACTTATTAAAAATCATGTAAAACCGTTTCAGCAATTCAAATAGTTACAGTTTAATCAAATAAGCTGGCTAATTCTTGGAAAAATAGTTAGAATTAAAAACATCTTAATGAGAAATTTGGAGCCGCTGGTACCGGCCAATGGTATATCGAACAGCGTATTATTCTGTCAGTGGCGATACAGTGAGTCAAATGCAAAACGATTTACCTGTAAATACCTATTCCAACTTGAGTGCAAGAAGACGAGACGAAATCGAAATGTTCGTTTAGGCAAGTGGCGACAAATACTTCGAAACCGTTGAGCGTTACACAGGCTTTCAGTTAATTTAGTCCAACTCTTCATACACGTACAGCAAATACTTGAGGAGAGGAACATTATTAATATTATTGATATATGATAGAATAGAAAGTCAAACAAGATGTTCAATTGATTGATTAAATTGTATTGATTAATGTTTGTTATGTAATGAGTTCAAACTGTTCATGTTTTAATCCGTTGTCTTTTTTTTCATTTCATTTTAATTAAGCCAATTTATTACACTTTTGTTTGAACTGTTTATACTCATGTTTAAATTTGCTGGTTAATCAGCCGTGGTCAATGAAAATAATCATCCGAATGGTACTGGTGTCGTTTGTCACCACCGGCAGATATTTTTGTAGAATCAAAACAAGTCAACATAAAATTACATCTGAGACATCGAGTGTAAAACAAAATCAGGTGATAAAAATCTTTTGACATCAGACATAAAATAAAGTTTTAAAATAGCCTCGAAGAACCCCCCCCCAAAAAACAAAAATAAATATAGCGAACAGTGACGATAACTAATAATAATAACACTGAAGGAGCGCTGCAGCAACGCCAACAACAATACAAATAAAAGCAACAGAAACAACAGCAACACACACACACACAAAAATGTTAACTTTATTGAATGAAGAAAGTTAAATATCACGAAGAAGGAAAACATGTATGTGAAAAACAAAAATTCCACACAAAATGAAAACCTTGACAATAACAACATAATCAATAATAAATAATAACAATATAAAAAAAAAACAACTTCAACGACAACACATATACAATAATATACCAGTACCGCCCCACCCATCATCTCCAAAACAACAACATTACTACGATCATCATCGCCATCACCAAACACACAACAATAACAACAAGAAATGGGACAAATGCGCAAAGGAAAAAAAAATTGAGAGAAATACAACATGACTATTAAAACATCAGCACCACAAACACTACTACCACCACCACTCCTGTCGCTAAAATATCACCGACAAGTGTGACAACAACATTACAAGTAAACAAACATACATACATGAAAAAACAGCACGGCAGTAAATAAATAAAAATATCGCCAGCACTACCTCCGCCGCCATGAACAATCATAACAGTATTATCAGCAACAATAGCAACAATGACAATCACAATAGTACTACTACTACTACTACTACTACTACTACTACTACTACTACTACTACTACTACTACTACTACTACTACTACTACTACACACAAGCAGTATGTAGCAGTATGTAGCAATATTGAATCGCAGTAGAAAGACATGAGAGTTCTTAAAAAAAACAAACAAACATAAAAAGTAAAAGAAACATGACTTGAAACGTAAAGAAAAGAAATCAAAGCAAAAATTTAACAATTGCGATAACAAATACAGAAATAGAAAAAAAACCCCAAAAAATCAAACAAATGAAGAAAAAAACAGAAATAAAAAAATAATGACAATGGAAACAGTAATAAAACCGACAACAACAATAATAATAATAACTGCAACAATGACAACTACGACAATAAGAACAACAACAACAACAATGACAACAATAACAACAACAACAACAACAACAAAATACTCATAATAAAAGAGACAAAAATAACAACATGCTATAAAAATACCAGCGGCAATAACATTGAAAAGAATGAAACATTATCAAGTAGTGAAATATAATAAAACGAGACAAGAAACAAGAAACAAAGATAATGAAAAGAAACACAGCCACCGACAATAAATATAAATCAACAATAACAACAACAACAACAACAACAATACCAATAAAAATGCAATAATGTTGAATAATATTAAATGAATATAGTGAAATATTATGAAATAAAAATAGCACGTAAAACGTAAGTAACAGCATCAGCCATAAACATTTACAATAATATAATTCCTTACATAATCACAAGACTAGAAATTTGTGGGGCAGGGTTAGTCGATGAAATCGACTCCAGTACTTGGCTGGTACATTATTGTATCGACTCCGGAAGGAGGCAAGGCAAAGTTGACTCTGGTGGGATTTTAACTCATAAAACGTAAAGAGCCGGAAATATAATAAGGGGGAACCCCGTGATACGGGAGGAAAACCGGAGTTGATGTTACACCGAGGACGTTTAACATGAGAAAACGCTGCGAGAGTACTTCGTAAAATATCCGGAAACATCGATTAAATAAGAACGAACCAAATCGAACAAAATTACGAAATGGTGAAGGATAACTACGAAATACAATGAGTTGTTTGTAAAATTTATTCATATTTACCATATATAATTTATATATTACAAACGTTAGAATTGGCCTGTAATATCGGACACCACACGTAAACAAACTAACGAGACACGAATCATATCATCACCAGACCAATTTACTACTTCCCCACACAAAATGACAAACAAATCAAATAAAACCGTTTCTTGCGATCCAAGGTTTAAAAAGGATTACGTACTTTGAATTTGACGCTTAAAATTTACGAAAAATGGAGCGTGCAAAACTTGGCATCGCCAGAAACGATGAAACCGGGACCTGATGAAAATGATGACAATTTAAACAAAGGGCCGAGATTTACTGCCTAAGTCTGACAAATAAAAGAGAAACGCAAAAAAATGGGCACGGGCGGAATACGTGTCTAGTCTACATGTATATTTAACAGCCATACTCTACTTCCAGAACGAACGTACATTATTCTCGTATATAACTTGGAGTAGAAATTACCCTGATCTCAAAATAATTTTGGATAGCAACAGACTAATTGATGAAGATACTTACTCAAAACCAAATAAATATAACAAATTTAAACAGAACACAAAAAAGAACGAATATATACCGGAAACACAAATACCAAGCAAAAAACAAACAGCAATATTAAAAACATTGAGAATGTAACCACAAAGATGGAGCGCTAACATATATAAAACACAGAAAATACACAACAAAACGCAACAAAATCAAAGCCTAGACACCTACATGAAATATGAGAATAGGAAATTTGGAAGAAGGACTACGTGGATATGAAGAAGAAAATATGGAAATAATTAAGAATTAAAATCAATGGTGCTGCCTATGGAACAACGAAATTACCAACCCGGTATAAAACTCAACGAAGAAATTGCAATAACAATAAAAAAAGGCAATTCTGGCCATCACAGACTTAACGAAAACGGACGCTAACTTCAATATCACCAGTTTAAACGAAACAATGAGTGCAAGAAACACATTATTTACAAAGAAAAGTTGTTATTCCCTGAGATCTACTCGTATAACAATATCGAAACACAAGCAAATAACATGGAAACGAATCATACGGAAAAACAGAGAAAATAAAACAAACAGATCTCACAATCCCTAATTAAACAAACAACCAAAAACACATCACTGATATAAAAAAAGAAAACAAGATAAATACTGCAAATATATAACACTAAAAAAAAAATAGTACCCGAAATCAGAGAACGCATGAAACAAGTGATCCTTGCTAAATAGAAAATAAACCAGTCGGCATGAACAGCGACAAGGAATCTTTCAACTAAACAAACAGCTCTCCCTAACCTAAAACGATTTTTTCAATATCTTTTTGAAAATAAAATATAAAGCAATGTAGCACGAACGTTAAAAGAAGTAGGAGAATTCTGTAGAGGAGTACGGACTGCGAAGGGATAGCCACGGACGAAATTGTTTATACCGGCGAACGCAGTAGCTGAACATTCGTGGGATACCATGTCAACTAAAGAAATAGCCCAGAAGATACAAAACAAACAACAACAAATAACTGGAAGGCACCAGGAAATTAAAAGATCCCAAACGTCTCGGAAAAAAATGTTTAACAGGGATACATAAAGTTCTAGCACAGATGTTTAATAAGATACTGAAGGAGTCGGAGACACCACGTGACTGGCCCACTTAGGGGGAAACTGTCTTAATCCCTAGCATAAAAAATAGTGAACCGTGAAAACTGCAGACCCAGGACCTAATTTCTTACATCTTACGACGCTTTGACTGTAATAATATCGCAAAGGATAATTAAACATCTAGAAAAATGCATCCTGTTTCCAAAGGAGCTGAAGTGATACTATAATGGCTCATGTGGCTGAAAAACTTCAATTGCTAATCAACAAAGCCATAACCAAAGACTGTGGAAAGAAGGGTCAAAGCATAGCATGGGTTGACTACCTGAATACCTTCGACAGTATTAACCATGAGTAATGAAACTCCAATAATAAGCAGATACGGTAAATACGTCATGAGTAAATGGCTAACAATTCTGCAGATACAAACACAAGAGGGAATTATAAAAACTAATCCTGTCTCTATTAGAAGAGGAATGTTTAATCGTGACTCCCTCTCTGCACACCTTTTCTGCCTAGTGTCAACACCTTCAAACAACATGTTGCCCCAAACTGGACTAGAATACAAATGCTAAGGGAGGACAATCAAATATCTTTTGTATATGGACGATCTCAAGTTGTACGCTGCAGATGATAGAGCACGGAAAACACAGCTACAAATATTACACGCATTTACTGGAGTAATTGATATGAGATTCGGATTAGAAAAATGCTCCAAGCCAACCTTGAAGAGAGGAAAATTGAGAACACTAATATCATATTAGATAAAGAAACGGATATAAGAGAATTACAACAAACCCAAACTTAAAAATGATTTGGAATCAATGAACTGGACAGAATGCAGTATCCACATGTCAAGAAGATAATTAACGAATATTATAGAGCCATTGAATTCTTATAACAGTGATAAATGCAGAAAATAGGTATCAACGCCGTAGCTGTTACAGTAACAAATCATAGATGTAGCATTCTAAACCTGACGCTAAATAAATTAGAAAGAATAGACAGAAAAAACCCCATGAGAATATGTGTGCGTTTAGAATACACCACTCGAAATTTGACAAAAAAATGTATATTTATCAGGACTACAGAGGGGTATGAGCCTTCTAAAACTAGAAAACTATCATGAAATATCTACTGCAGAGCCACGAATTATCTAGTAAAAAGATACAAAACACGAACAAAAGAAAAAAATATCTGTTTTCTGTTTTCAAGCGAGCTAACAAATACAAAAGAGTAACTGAAATAACAGATAGTTGTAAAACGAAATGAGAGACAGTAACAGAAATTTTGAGAATCTAAAATCTAAGCTGAAAATATGTCATGCTAAAACGATGGCAAGAAAAAAGCTCTACATGGCCAGTATATCAAAGAAAAAAACGAACAATGTGTAAGTAGACAAGAAACATAAAAGTAGAAAAAGAAATATCGCAGCACTAAGTGAGAAGTGCAGGATTAAAAGCTGAGACTAAATGATGCTTGATTGCAACACAGGATTAACATCTTCCCACCTGAAACCACCAAAAACATGCAATGAAACAGAATATATTAAGTAACAGCAGAATATGTGGATGTTGAGAAGAAACAACCACATTATGTCTGGCTGCCCAGTTTTAGCCAAGAGAGAATACCTTACCGGCCAAAAGTATACTACCTTTAGGTTGTTTGAGCATAACTTGGCTAAAAGTGAATGGATCTCTGTCAAATTATGTTTCGACCGCAGATACTGCTTACTGAACGAAACACTTCTCTCCCAAAAATGACAACAGCAATCTGTAACAGAGTAATTTTATTTTAAATCTCTGAAATAAGCTAGCTACATCGGCTCATGAACTTCGAGTAACGACAACAGGTCTAAATGCTAACAGAATTAATATCTCTGCCATGATTTAGATTGATCGACTCTAGTATTTTATAGGAAAACCATTGGCGTCGATCACAGCTTGGCAGCGCCTGGGTATGGAGTCGATTGTCGACTGAGGCATCTTCTTCCACTCGTCCTCAAGTTGAGCGACCTCCTCGACCGTATTCATAGCTCGTTTGCCGGCCAAAGTTAGAATGTATGCACATATATGACCGTGAGGTCAGCTACATCTATTGGGGAATATGCTGTCACCTCGATGTAAAAACGGAAAAGTGGTATAAGCAAATAGCTAACACAGTATATGACAAAGATCAGTCTACGGTGATCTGTGGTATGCCTGACGAGATTGACAAGATCAAGGTAAATCATGCGGATATAATTATCAAAGATGAGAAGAAGAATATTTTAACTCTGATTGACATCTCAATCCCGTGTGAACGAAATAACGACCGGAAAAGTAAAACGAGAAATTATCGACGTACAAAGAAAAAATATTCAAATAGAAATAACTATGTACGATAAGAACATGAACAACACGTAAAGAGCATACCAGAGCTCAGAACTCTACACACAAGAGCCAAGCGAGGGAGCTCTTATGTGGTGCCTCGTCCTGCTACAAATAGTAGCTAAATCTCCCTCAAACCACATCCAACCGTTTGAAATAAAGAATGAACACATTAGATACTATTTGTAGCAGGACGAGGCACCACATAAGAGCTCCCTCGCTTGGCTCTTGTGTGTACACAACCTTTAAAAGACGGGATGGTCACAGCTGGAATGTCAGTGATCATAGGTTTGCTAGATCAAGGGTGACGTGGAGGTTAAACAACACAGTCGAAAAATAGCAATCCTAGACAAACCTATATCCTACACAAATCAAAGTGAGAAGCCATCATACAGGTAGAAACAGGGTACCCTAGGACACCGACTAACTTTTGCTACGACCACTTTTTGCAAACTGAGTTCACCGAATATTCCTGTGGAAATCTACATCCTCTGATAAGTGCACTCTTAGCTCTAGATAAAATCATGGTATGGTTTTCAGCAACAATCTGTAATTTTTAAGTTCGTTTTATTTCGGTTTCTGTCTCCTCAGTCAGCGCATTACGTTTTTCTTTCTCTTTTAGTTCATTCAGCAGTTTCTCTAGGCTCTCGTTATTAATTCATACAACGGCGAAGATCATGGAATAAAGTCGTTAGGCGAAAATTAGCAGAGGTATTACAGTATCCTACTTGCCTTTAGTCTGAGCTCATAGTTTTATTTTTGCCTCTTCCTTCTGATGTTACTAACCGTCACTTTTTCTAACCTTTCTCTAGTCTCTATCTCCTCCCCATCATCGGAAGGCGATGGTATGTGACTGCTGCTCGTAACCTTTGTCCAGCTATGTGGTGGAGAAGGAAACAAACGGTTTTTCTCGTTGCCCTCCGTTATCGGCCCCTCGTACCGGTGGCACTGAAGATGAGGCGATTCCGTTTGTCTTTGCTTCTAATCTAGCTGCCTCCTAGTTGGGAGTGGTGGTACTGTGAGAACAGTGGAAGCAGTATCCATGGACTTCACCTCAAGAGTCTGCAGTTGCTGCCGTCTCTGTTGAGGTCTACCGCATTCTTCGTTCGCTTTTCTTCGTCATAATGGTAGAAGACCCTGAGATGGCCTTTAATACCATACGTGTTGCAACTAGGCCTTTTGTGCTGCACCACCATCCTGATTAACCTCTTCTCCGTTACCTCAATTCTTGTTTTAAGTAAGAAAATGATTGATGTAATTCTCAAACAATAAATAATGATTTCTAACATTCTCAAGCCATCAATAATATAGATAATAATAACATGATAGAATATAGAGAGCATAACTTTACAAATATATGAAATATTTGTTTTCGAGTTCGCTCTCAGAGCCATATAATAGAAAACGTCCTCCATGTAGCACTTCTTTACACAAGAGCACTCGAACTCCGCTCAGTTATCTACAAAGCATGTCGATATTTACGGTTGAATCACTGCTTACAACTCTGAGTCATTTAACCTAGTGTCACATGTTTAGAAATAGGTGGCTTTGGACTGATATAAGTGATGTCTCTTTGTCATGCATACATCACAACATCTTTGACAGTATACGAAGCATATGTCACACGAGTAGCATTTCAGATAACCTGTTAATTTGGCCGTTGGTATTTCTAATGATGGAACAACACTATAACATAGACAACAATAAAATGTCTAAGAATATTCCTACCATATGCAATATTAAATGGAGGCTCTAACCACCTACGAAATAATGAAATCAAAGAGTTTTATTGAAAATATTGGAACAAGTAGTGGCATCGAATCAAAAATGCGCTGGAAGCATTAATATATCGGATCCATTCCAAGAAACACGCTGCACTTGTAATACTTCGATACTATTTCACTATACTACAATATTCTGCACGATAATATATTTTATAACAGCCAAAAACAATACAATACAATGCCAAAACAATAAAGATAACGCTGCAATATTTCAAAGCAGCCACGTATTTTTAGTGGTAGTCCTGACACGTCACCCGGTTTAACACCCTCACATCAAGCCAAAGAGAGAGAGAGAGAGAGAGAGAGAGAGAGAGAGAGAGAGAGAGAGAGAGAGAGAGAGAGAGAGAGAGAGAGA
>JAOPJM010345842.1:0-7500 GCA_027124095.1 Muusoctopus leioderma | reverse complement strand
ACATGGGTCTCGGCATTGGATCAAAGGCTTTAACTACATCATAGATCAAAAGAATCGGCTTCTGCTGTTCCCTTACCTTTTCTTGAAGTTGTCTAGCAGTAAAAAATCATGTCAGTCATGCCCCATTGAGGGAAAACTGCATTGGGATTCGGACAAGATTTGTTCAGATAGTTTGTTGAGCCGATTCAGCAATATTCGCGAGAAGATCTTACCAGCTGATGAGAGAGATCCCTCTCTAGTTTTCACATACACCACGATCACCTTTTTTGAAGATGGTCACAATATTGACATCTTTAAAGTCGCTAGGGACAGGCGTTCGTTCCAAAATTCGTAGAATAAGTAGATGGAGATGAGCTTTTAATGATCCTTCTCCTTGTTTGTACAGTCCAGCAGGAATAGAATCAGCACCAGGAACGTTGTTGTCCCGCACCTGGCAGAAGGCAATGTCCAGTTCCTTGCGAGTTGGAGGTGCTGACATCCCCGCCTACTTGGGGAACGTGAGGAACTCAATATGGTAGTCATCAGAGGGTGTTGGTGGTCTGTTCAGTAGGGTGTTAAAGTGTTCAGTCCAACTGTTTGAAATGGCTTCGTCATCTGTCAACATACTGCCATCTTCAGCTTTCATTGGAGTTGGTGCTGTCTTGAAAGGTCCATAGATGACGCGAATAGCAGAGTAGAAGTCATACATATGCTGTTGGTCAGCATAGCTTTAGATTTCATCAGCCTTGCCTTGCCACAAGTCGTTTTCAATTCCACAGATTTATGTTTGAACATCCGCCTTAGGACGTAGATAGTTGTTGTCTTCCCTGATTTGGGATGGAGGATTATTTTTCTTGAGCATGTTTTACGGAAATTTTCTTCGACATGAGCTTGCAGATTTCGGTGTTATTCTCATCGAATCAATCTTGATGCTTGCAGCTTGAGAATCCCATTTCTGATTCAGTTGAAGAAAGCACTGCAGTTTTCAGGTCAGTCCATTGAGACTCCAAATCGAATGGGTTCCAGATATTGGTGTTCAGATTTCGTTCAAGAGTTTGCTGAAATGTTTGACGAATCCCAGGATCTTTCAGTCACTTGACATTCAACATCTTCCGCAATGGCTAATTGTTCTTCAGGTATCTTTTGGTTTACGTTTGAGTCTCGTTTGCAGATGTGATATGACAAGACGATGGTCAGTCCAGCTGTCGTCAGCAGCTGTCATTGCTTCCATGATATTGATCAATGGAGGAAGCCTCTACGTGATCACTCGACCTACTAGAAATCGCAGCCGAATCTCTTTCGAATCACATTCCACTGTCATACAAATAGGAAGGACACAATAGATAATGTAAACCTAGATACCACTAGAAAAAAGGCGGCATGATCAGGGCTGGGATGTCTTTTTTCACATTTCTGCTCAATCAGAGCTGAACTGGGGTCAAACAACAACAGCTACCACTACTATGATGATGATGGATCCTCCGTCGGTTTCGGCGAGGAGCATTCAGTTGTTAGATGCACTGAACTACTTACTCATTAAATTAACCTGTAAGTAACTGAGTATTCCACAGACAAGTGCACCCTTTTACGTAATCTTCAGGCAGAATCAGCTTGACGCAATATATAACACGGCTAGCCCTTTGAATTACAGGTACAATATATAACACGGCTAGCCCTTTGAATTACAGGTACAATCCATCCGCTACACTTCAACACAGTTTCCGTCTACCCAATTTCACTCACAAGGCTTGGTTCGACTAAATGATATTGTAAAATACACTTGCCAAAGATGCTACGCAGTGGGATCGAACCCAGGACCTCATTATTGTGAAGCTAGCTTCTCCAACCACTCCTCCATGTCTGTATCTACATTACTGTATGGAACACTACACAGCCACGTGACACAACTAGTAAGATGGAGGCCGAGCAAACGGGGAACCTCTACGCGGTCGCTGAACCTGTTAGAAATAGCAGCCAAATTTCTGTCAAATCACACTACACTGTCTTATATATAAAGAGAAGAACACACAGCAGGATAATGTATTCCTAGATACCCTCCCCTTAAAAGGCGCGATTGTCATAGCTGGAATGCCTTTCATCATAGATCTACACGATCAAGATTGACCCGGAATTAAACAGCAGCAGCAACAACAATAGCAGCAGCAACAACAACAACAGCAGCAACAACAACGACAACAACAACCAACCTACTATTACTTTACTGCTGTATGAAACACTGCACCGCCAAGAAGAGAGCCTCTATGCGATCGACCGATCCGATAGAAATAGCAGTCAAATTCCCTCAAATAACATCCTGTCGTCGTCGTAGATATATAAAAAGGTAGGTTGGTCATGCCTGGAACGTCTTCTGTTATAAGTCTGCTCAATCAGAGCTGACCTGTGGCTAAACAACAACAACAACTAGCTCGACCAGAGCTAACCCAGGGTTAAGCAACAACCACTACAACGACTACTAAGTCTGCTAGATTAGAGATGACCTAGGGCCGCATAACAACAACAACTAAGTCTGCTCGTTCAGAGCTGACCTAGGGCTAAACAACAACAACAACGACAACTAAGTCTGCTCGATCAGAGTTGACTAACGCTAAACAACAACAACACAACTAGATCATGCTCGATGAGAGATGACCTAGGGCTAAACAACAGCAACACAACTAAGTCTGCTCGATCAGAGATGACCTAGGGCTAAACAACACAACTAGATCTGCTCGATTAGAGATGACCCAGGGCTAAACAACAACAACACAACTAGATCTCGATTAGAGATGATCTAGGGCTAAACAACAACAATAACAACAACAGCCAAGTCTGCTCGATCAGAGCTGACCTAGGGCTAAATAACAACAACAGCCACAACAATTAGTCTGTTCAACCAGAGCCGGTCTAGGGCTAAACAACAACAGTTGCACAACCACGTGGCACAAAAGGTCGAACGACTCGACAGAATGACTTACGTTCTGATTTCAAATTCTACCGGGTTCAACTTTGCATTTTCATTCTTCCGAAGTCGATAAAATCAGAACCAGTCAGATACTGCAGTCAATTTAAGCGGCATCTTCCCTTCCCAGCATTGTGACACCGCCAGTAACACATTTACTGTGTTTTCCAGATACACTACCAACAACATAACACACAAGGGATATACAAAATTGCCTCTTTTGCAGGAACCTCTAGAAGATATGAACAGGTTTGTCTGGAGAATAAACATAGAAACTTAATTGGGCACTTCTGGTCCCCCTGTGGATGAGCTTTTCAGCTCATCCACAGAGGGACCAGCAGAGCCCAATTGGCGGTTCCTTCACAAGTCACAGGAGAAACAACCACGAAAACAGTGTGTCGGTCAAAAAAAACCGATGAGTGGAGAATGCCACACACGCCCAAGTAGACAAATGTCTGAGAAGGATTTGAAGTAATATTGACTTCATTACTCGAGCCAGGCAATATGGCAGTGTTGAGGTGAGATTCTTCACGGAGGCACTGACTTAGAAGCACTCAGTAGTCCCGTGCAAACACGAGGAAATGTTACTGCTCCCTATATACATTGGGTGGCGTGTGGAAAAGGTATAAATATCAGATGTACCACCATAACTAGACATCTAGTGGTTAGTGGGATGCGTTGTCCTAGAAGATCGGTACACGCTATTGCATATCGAAAGAAACTGAGAAGAAAGTTGGGTTGGGATTGGGTTGGAGATCCTGATCCAGGTAAAACCTGGAACCCTGGATAAGATTCCCGACCTAATTGATCTTCAAAACAGGTCGCAGCTGCAGGTCATAATGAATCGCAAAGCCACTTGATGTCATAAATGTGGTTAATACCAAACACTTGAAGGCTCTCGGCCCACATAACTGAAACCCGCACTGTTGCCAACACCACAACTACAACAACAGCAACAGCAGCAATAGAAACTCAACCGCCAATCACTACAACAGTAGTGACAGCAGCAACAACACAAATTCAGCAACATCATCGGCATCAGCATCAGCAGCAACATCAGCAACAATAATAAAAGCACCTGCTACAGAAGCAGCATCAGCAACAACAACGACAACAATAGCACTTTCAACAACTGCAGCAATAGCAGCAACAGGAACATCGAAGACAACAACAGGACCCGCTACTAAAACCCCCCAAACAGAAAACCTCCCAGCAGAGCCCTCCCATCCAGCAAACACACAGACACAAACGCACACACATGTGCAGACATATCTCTCTCCTCCTCTGTCGCAGAGCTCTCTGAAACCGAGACCTCATCGTGTGGCGAAATCAAGGCCAAGAGTTATTTGCTCAGGAGAAAAGAAAAATAATAGAAAATAGCCACCCCAAGATAATAGCCGGGAGGTTCCGCAGGCAGCAGCAGAAGTGTCTTTAACCGACCACAGACCCACGCCAACACCAACACCAACACCATCACCACCACCACCGCCGTAACAATAACAACATAAACAAAAATCGTGAGCACCACCACAAACACAAACACAAAAGAAAGAACGGAAACTAAAACAAATACAGGAACAACAAGAGTAACAATAAAATCAACGTTCATGCACTCACATCGAACCCCCTGTTATCAAGTTCACTGTAGCTCGAAATAGCAACAGTGATTTGATGGAGGACGTGATTAATAACGATAAAATGTTCACAACAAGTGAGGGTTTTGATCAACTCCTGCCCCAAACACCCGAATACAGACAATTCATACACATAAACAATAAAATATACATAGATTTAAAATTCAAATACCCCACAGACATCGGAAGATTTCGAAAGAGTCCCAATAAAAAGAACTTAGACTGGCTTTTTACGACCCCCACCTCAACCGATGAGGAGATCGGGTCTAAAATGAGGCGTTGCGACCGACGTTCTAGCGGCGAGAATGGCCCTCAACTATTTCTTCAAGGCGAAACACGAAGGCTGCGTTGTCAGAGCTAGGGTTCATCCACTAAAACACAAGGGATCAAAAGCTGTCCGATGGGCTCGAGTGGCGGAGGCGCAACGTGGAAACAAAGCTATTCGATTCCAGGGAGATGTGTACAAGTTTTCAGAAAAATTTGCTCCACTGTTCGAAACGGACGGGGGATCCGAGGAAACGGTAGCAGTAGACTTTACTACCTACCTCGACGGCCTGCTGCGGATCGTGGTGGAAGAGATGAGGTGCTTCGGAAAGCCGATAACAGCAACTTAAATACGGGAGACAATGAGCGGCTGCACTTGAGGCAAATAGCCAGGTTTGGGTCATCTGCTCTATGAGCTATACACATACATGCCAGACTCGTTTGGCGACCTCTTGGCAGACGTCTACTGCAGCTGGCAGCAGAATGTCAGAATTATCAGTTCTGTGAGCAGGGGCGTGGTAGCGCTGCAGAGAAAGGACGCTGTCAAGTGGACAACGTTTGACCCATATAACTGCTGAACGCAGAGTTTAAGATTTTGCCAAAGTATTAGTGAAGATGTTGGCGTTTGTTGTCGGTGGCTTGGTGGAAGAAGCGCAAACATGCGCGATTCCAATTAGGTCCATCCACGACAACCTCCGCCTCATGCGATATATCATAGAGAGGGTTGAGAATAGAGCTGGCTTTGGTGAGGCACTGATCAATTTGGATCAGTCGAAAGCTTTCGATAGGGTCGACCATCGTTACTTGGTAGCCGTCCTGAAAGCCGCCGGTTTTGGGCCCATTTTCAGAGGTTGGATCACTGCAATGTACAGCGGCATCTGCTCGGTAGTCAGAGTAAATGGCCACCTCTCGGAACCATTTAGCATCGCGCGCTTGGTCCTCTCGCCTCGTCTATACGTGCTGGCTCTCGAGCCACTTCTGTGGAAGATGGAGCGGTTGAGGGGCATCCCTTTCGAACTGGAGCAGCGTGGCAGGGCTGTGTCCAGGTATGCGTCTGACGTCACTGTCATGGTATCGGACGCCACCGAAGTGGAGGCGGTTGGCACCATGCTGAAGGAGTATGAGATGGTAGCAAGTGCAATGATCAACTCGGATAAATCGGTGGGCTTGCAGCTCGGCACCTGGAAAGGCGAGTCCATGCCGTCGGGCACTGGACCGACGGACCGGTTAAACTGCTCGGGGTCTGGTTCGGTCCCGACCTCCAGGTGAACCGTCACTGGGGTGAGGTTACGAGCATGGTGACCAGTATAACCCAGAAATGGGCTGAGAGGAAGATATCCCTGAAATGCCGGGCAGATGTGGTGAACGCCTACGTCGCCTCCGTTATTGTTTACCACCTGACCATCGTGCCTTGCCCCAGCTTCGATCTGATCAGATTGGAGTGTCGGCTCTTCGACTTCTTGTGGAAGGTACTCGTTCCACTGGTCAGGTGGTCCATCTGCTGCCAACACCCTCTGCGTGGTGAGCTAGGAATGTTGTGGCTGCTGATGCGCAGACTGGCAGGAGTGGTCCCTGTTCGTGAAGCACGTCTTTCCGCAGCTCATCTCCTTGATGCAGTTCATCTCCTTGACGCAGCTGCAGTCCTGGTGAAGCAAAGACCGAGACTGGGCGACTGGCATCTGGAATGTCGCCAGGTGCTCACCGCCCTCTACCAATCCAGCAATGAGATCGGTGGAAGTTCCACTCTAAGAATCTATAGAGGGTTATTGGAAAGGACAGTGACGACGTTCTCCGGGGAACTCTGGGTGTTGACGAAAACGAACTGGCTAGTCTGTTCCGGAGAACTTTCGGGTTGGAGACTACTATGGATAACCTCCAGAAGTCCTTTGCGTGGCAGTACTACCGAGGGGCGCTACCTGTTCGAGATAAACTTTACAAGCACGGATGTACCGTCAAACGGACCTGTTAGAGATGCGCACAGAGCGATGAAACTGTTCTGCATGCACTAGTTCAGTGTTCGGGTATTACTGACTTGTGGAATTTTGTCGAACAGTTGCTGTCACGGGTGGGTTTAACCGGGCAGGGAAGGTTCTTTACCTCTGTCTTGTGGCTATAGCGAAAGAGGTTGTGTAGTGGACGAGGCTGAAAGGTCTGAGAACAAATACCTTCTTCTTGGGTCGAGCACTCATCGAGTTTTTCAAGTTTCATCTGAAGTGGAAGGTGAGGGTGGAGAGGGAGGTACTAACCTCCAGTGATTTTGTTGAAAGGTGGGTGAGAGTGGCGAAAATTGCAAGAGAGGATGGGACCGATCTAAGTATACGTCTGTAAGTCGGAGAACGGCAGTTGGAGAGGGCTCTTGCCTTTGGTGTTCAGGGTGAGCTTGGATCTGTGGGGTTCCTCGACTGGCCCTAGATGGGGGTCCTCCTGTATCAGGAGGATTACATCATCGTCATCATTATTTGTATACTATGTACACTTATATTTCATCCATTTATTTTACTCATTCGATTCTATATGTAAATCTCCACACTTTATGTCTGTCTTTGTGATTGTCCCTCATTCATCACCCTGGTGGCAAATGAAGGACATTATTATTATTATTATTATTATTATTATTATTATTATTATTATTATTATTATTATTATTATTCAAAATTTTGCTTT
>JAOPJM010345742.1:0-11690 GCA_027124095.1 Muusoctopus leioderma | reverse complement strand
TATACATTATTTTTTCAACACATTTTTAATAATTTTAATAACATAGCCACAATGGAAAGGTAAACAGAAGTGAACCAATATTTTCTCATAGACAATTGTATACTCCCAAAATTACCCGTCATATAACGGGTAACACTCTAATATAAAATAATATATAAAAGCAGTAAAGCATTAACTGAGAAAGCATTCAGTAACCATATATAGAATATGAAAAATTATCTTTCTCAAAGGAAAGGTATTTTACAGTGACTTCCAAGTTTCGCTGTTGGCCGGAATCATCAGACTGCCAACAGAATCATCAGACTGCCACCGGCGAAACTGCGAAATCACTCTATCAACTTTTCTTTGTTAACTATATATATATATATATATATATATATGTATGTGTGCGTGTGTGTGTGTGTATGTGTGTGTGTGTGTATATATATATATATATATGTATGTATGTGTGTGTGTGTGTGTGTGTATATATATATATATGTATATATATATATATATATATATATATACATATATATATATATAAAGAGAGAGAGAGAGACAGAGACAGAGAGAGACAGAGCGAGAGAGAGTGAAAGTCATGGGTTCTTGGTATATATGTCGTCTATTTGTATACTATTTGCACATTTGTATACACACTAATACGTGTGTGTTCGTTCGGAAGCTAGTTATATTTTGTATGTGTTTGCGAATGTTAACATGTGTGCTTTTCGGTGAATATACAAGTGTGTGTAGTATGTATGTTTTTAGTCTGGTTAGCGAATGTGGTTTATTATCTGTGTATATGTATTATACATAAAACAAAATGTGTATCTTTGTGTAATGTTGATCGTATTTGTTATATTTCTATAACTTAGTCATTTTATAGTATATTCATGTAAATTTATGCAGTGGTTGTCTTTCCTCTTAAAATATAAATATATTTTAGAAGAATTAATCATATATTTACAGAATAGTTAGATCAAAAATAACCTGCGGCTGTTTTATTTCCTATATCTCAGTTATTTATTGTAACTATTTATACGATTAACATAAAATGTTTTTTTCCGCTATCATTGTTTATTGTTAGCTGCCATGTAGAAATACTGAAACGGAATCTCGCGAATTTAGTTTGCGAGCAGTATTTAATGATGACCCGTGTATTTGTTGAGTTCAAATTCGGTCGGGGGAAAATTTAATTTTAATCCTTCCAGGGTCAATGAAATAATTGCCACTCAGTTTCAGTCAACTGTGACGCTCTCTTTCATTTGTTTAGACTTTGTTGATAATTCTTTATTGTGTTGTGTCACCAACGAAATTAACGATTCTTAATAACGTACGTTAGTTTTCCAGCACATGCTCTCTCTCACACACCAACTGGTTGCTTTCAATTCAAAAATATTTTCCAGTAATATTGTAATACTAAATATTATTATAACTATTCTAGATCGGTTGGTATTATGATATAAAGAATATAACTGAATATTTTTCTAATATATAAATATGTTATATTTTTTAATGTTTGAAATGAATTCTACGGGTGTTTACGTGATTCATTTTTAGAATGATTGTGAAGCTTCCACAAGTGGTTATGAATCGCTAGATCACTAAATCATTATAAAACACAACGGGTAATATTTATAATTTGGATAAAATGAATCTAAAGAAAGAAACCTATGACGATTCTAGTGTTTCATGTGATATACATGCTTAGCAGATCAAAGTTCAAAGGCGCTCGGGCCATGGTGACCCCGTGCTTCTCGCGAGTTTTATTGATCTAAGAATATGTTACCAATTGTGTCCCTTCCTGTAATTTGTGGGAGATTTGGCTGCTGTTTCTAGTAGATCGAGCAACAACGTAGATGCTTCCTCATTGGCTCATCATGCGAAACATTTATTAGTTTATTGTTGTTGGTTAGCCCCACGTCAGTTCTAGTCAAGCATACCTATGATTACAGGCTTTCTAGCCGTGGCCATCCCGTTCCTCAGACATAGTTTATCCCAGACTACATTATCAAGTATAACTTTCTATTTTTAAAGACACTAGGATGTGATTTGAGACATTTGGCTGGTACATTTAGCAGGTCGAGTGACCAGGTGCAGATTCCCTTATTGGTATGTTTTGCAAGCGACGTACTGTCATGTTTGTCTCGTCAGTTTTAAATCCCGGTTCAAGCCTCCTGATCGTGATATTGCTCTTGACAAAAACTTGAATGTATGTACGACTGATCACTCGTTAATAAACACATGTTATCACAAAAGGTCAAACTATACACGCTATTTAACTATTTTTAAAAAAATGTTATTTAATCGTAATCTGTTCCTTTGAAGTGTATTTCATCACATACAAAATGTTATGTTACATTAGTACAGCTGTCTACATATTACTATATTTCTATCATTATTTAGAGCGAATAGTAGTGGTAGTGGCAGTGGTTTTGGTGGGGTGGTGGTGGTCCTGCTGCTGCTTGATAAACACTTCTGAGTTATTCCATTTTATTTCCGAAGAGTATTGAGACATGTTCTGTTAAACCAGTGGTAGACTTGATATGAATTAAGAAGTTTTCGAAATTGATAAAGTATGGTAGTTAAGATATGACGTCTATACATTTTGCAAAAATATTACTGATGCGTCTTTGTGATATTTTTCATCTAGAAATCGAACCAGTCACCCCTTGGTGAGTTCCCATAAAATACACCACTACAAGGAAAGCTTGACTTTAAAAATAAACGCACTACTCTCATCGTTAATTTTCATTTCTGCAATGAATGTAATCCATCTTGTCTACTTTCCTCTATAAAGTTGGCAGTAAATCTGATCCAGTAATTTCTATGCTTCAGGTTATGGAAGCTTAAATAAAAGATATGATCATAACAATGATTTATTTCATCGACACAATTATTTATTACATTGGCACATGGTTACAAATATGTAGGAACATATAAAGACTAGTGAATCGACCCTAGTAATGTTCAGTCTATGCTTAGTCCATATTTTGTCGTCTGCTAAGGTAGAATGCAAACACAAAACAGGTGAAATTTCAACTAAGGAAGTAGAGGGTCACAACAAAATACTTTTGGACCGCTGCTCTGTCCATTCTACAACCTCAACTATTTTGACTCACTTATATATTTATAATCAATTCAGGGATTGTCTTTTGTTATTTGACATAAGAACGGTGAAATTAAGAAATGGTAACGTGCATTATAGTTTTTAGTATCATTCCTTTCTGTCCAAACCATACCAGCGCCAATTTTGATCTTTATCTATGACCGGCCTAAAAGTAGGTTATTGCTAACTTCTACGTCCTGAGTTGATATCCCGCCGGGTTTCAATTTCCCATCTACATGTACACAAACTACAACATAAGAATTAAATATTATCGAGGTCGATTCAATCGTTTATACATATATTTTCTCTATATATTTATAGATTGGGGAAACGTAATGGGACCGAAACCGACTGTACTGAGGGCAACCGGTTTCGGTCCCGTTTTCAGAGGATGGATCGCTTCCATGTACAGCGGCATTCATTCGGTCATCAGCCTAAATGCCCACCTATCGGAACTGCTTATTATCCCATGCTCGGTCCGTAAAAGATGTCCCACCGTTTATCTCGTATACGCTTTGGCTCTTGTGCCACTGCTATGGAAGGTAAGTTGTTGATGCAAATCCTAATGACGCTCGAAGGTCATATACCTATTACGGAGCTGATTAGCATACAGGAGATATTAATATGCAGCAGCAACAACAGTAGTAGAAGGCGCATGAAACGAAGGTACCCTTCACAATAGTTACCAATCCATCCACTTGTGAGGATGGGCACCAGATGGAAATCAAAGTTAACCGGCAAACCGTTTCAAAAAGAAACAAAAAACTAAAAACACATTTCAAACAAAAAAACACATTTCAAAGGCAATGAAAGTGCGAGGAGAGATTCACTTCCCGTGAAGAGTAGACTCTCAGCGGCGAGGAGGAAACTATCTTCTATAAGGGTGAGCCTATCCCCGTGAGGAAGAACTCCTCTCCGTTGAGGATGAATCCATCTCCTGTGAATGGAACACCATCCCACATGAGGAGGTACTCATCTTATTCCCGTATGAAATGAAGTTCACAGCCCTTTGCAAAGCCAACAAAGTGCTGATGCAAGAAGCAATCGAAATATGTAAAGACGTCCCAAACGAGTTAATAATAGGGGAAGAGATGGAATCAGAATACAAAAACATAGAAAGGATTGGTTATTGAAGTGCTCTGCTAGTGTTTATTAATTGATGTACATTGGCCAACCGCAGGACGTGGGACGCTACTTGCCCACCCTGAAACAAAAACTCCTCCCCGAAGACCCTGGACTTTCTAGTCATGAATAATACATGAAAACATTGGCTACGTTACAAAGTCAGAACTGGGATTGCATTGATTAACGCAGATGAAGGCTTTCCACTTGTGTGTAGGTGGCTTGCTTTTTAAAAATTAAATCTTGTTTACTCATTCTGTGTTTTAATATGATCTTTAAATTACTTTCTGTAATTATTTGTGTTTTCCATATATTTTAAAACGCGTCTCCGTATTTATGGTATAACGGCCTTCACCCCTCCCCTCGTCTTCATATGACTTGTTTGACCCACCCCATACGTCTTTGTAAGGCCCTTTGTTTAACGTTTGCGTGTTTTATGTATGAATAGAATTGTACTAAATTGCCCTCAGTGGCTAAAATAAAGAAAATAATATTTCCCCATTGCACAGTATGGATCTAAAATACTGGGTGTTTTCCTTTCTTTAAACTAACTGTCTAGTCGTAACAAAAAGCCTTAGACAGAAAGTATTTTTCTAAGAATAGAGAGGATTTTTGAGCACTCGCAAGTCTGTCCTAATGTCCAACTGTTCCAGGTGGTGTTCAACCATTGTAGGTGGTATCCAACCGTTCCAAGTGGTTTCCAACCGTTCCGCTGTCTACAACAACAACAACAGAACATGCCTCGGAACAGTGCACACGAACAGAAAGAAGAGCTTTCAGTAGACGGATATTTGGGCAAACATTGAAAAGAACTATTTTATTGTCACAAGATATACACAAAGAAAGAAAAATATTAACATGCAAAAGAGAATAGGTGATAGAGAATCACCTTGAAAAATGCCACATTTTATATCAATGTCCCCAGCGTTTACAGTACCTGTCTCTGAATTCAGTATCAGGGTTGTCTTCCAAAGCTTAGTACTATTTAATAGAAAATTACCAATATCTGGAGAGATTTTATAGATTTCCAAGCATTTCTCAATCCAACTATCAAACGTCCCAGTTCGTGATCAATAAATGCAGTGGAAAGATGTTTGTGTCGTTTATGACTATTATTACAACAACAACAACAACAACAACAACAAAGGACAACAGCGTGCAACAACAACAGCGGCAGCAACAAAAGCAACAACAACAACAGCGACCACAACAGCAACAGAGACAGTTGCAGCAACAGCCGTGGCAACGGCAGCAGCAGCACCAACAAAACCCGCAACATCAAGGCCGTCAGCAGCAGCACCAACAACACCCGCAACATCAAGGCTATCAGCAACAGCACCAATAACACCCGCAACATCAAGGCCGATAGCAACAGCAGTAGCAAGAGCAACGGCCAAAACAACAACAGCAGCATCGGCAGCCAAACTCACCACCCAGGGGAAATCCCAACCCAGCACCCCATTTCCCTATGCCACCCTTTCTCCCCTCCTACATGCACATACATGGACACATACACACACGAAAACATACCCCTCCCTCCGTTCGAGTCGGAATTATCTGACTCGGCAACCGCATCTTGCAGTGACGAGGGGAACCTCGCAACGCGAAAAAAAAGAAAAGGTAAAACACACACACAAGACGCCACACCCAATTCCCCAGAAACAACAAAATCCACAACAACAACAACAACAACGACAACAACAAATACACCATCACCACCACCAACAACAACAACAAAAATAAAATGCACAAACACAAAAGAGCAACTCATGCAGACAAGCACACAACCCCAACAACACCAACCAAACACACAACTCCACACACAAGAAAACACCTCCATATACAACTTTGTGCTTGTAAGGAAAAATAATAAAAAATGATCAGCTTACATAGCACAGAGGGAGGACATCGAAACGGGGGGAGGCTCTCACCTCACACCGACTAAGGCTATTGCAATTGGCACTAGACTTGAAACTTCCCAAGCTTTTGAGCCACGGATGGTGACGTTGCTGAAGAATGACCCCGAACAATTGGTACAGAATAGACAACATCAGGCCTAAAACGTTGCTCAATACATAGTTAAAGAGTTTGGAAAAGGTGCTCGGAAAGAGGTTGACCCTTGTCCTCTGTGGCTTATCCGGGGACGTCCAAACTTGTACGATCTCCGGGACCTAAACCTGACTTTGGTGAGACTCTGATCAATAGAGCGTCTGTTGCAGACATTGAAGACTTTCAAGGGCATCCTGTTCGACGTGGCAGACTGAAGTGGTGTGTCTGCGATATGTGGACGGTATCACCGTTATAGTTTGCGGAAAACCAGAAACGGAGGTGATCTTAAAAAAAACAACCGGATAGTAAATCTTAAATGTTTTTAATCATAAGTATACTGAATCATATCTGATCTGAAGCTAAACAACAACAACTTCACAACCTAGCATAGTGTTTCGTGAAATGTTTGGATAACATTTTCTACGATATTTGTGAACACCTATTTACGGTCTGAGTTCCAATTTTAATGGAGTTGACTCTATAGTACTGGGGACGATGAAACAATTGCTAATGAAGTAATGGAATAGATTTTAATTTAATGAAATCTTGCTCAAACTGTGTGGTCCCAAACTGGGTTTGAAATCTTATTTTTCTCGTTGCGTCTCCTGTTATTGTTGAAGGCTTAGTTGCTTTCTTTATTGTTTATTATTATTATTAATATCTAGGGGAAACTGTTATATAAATTGTTGAAAATAATTACTAAACATTCAAGACCATTCATTAACCCTAGTTCAGATACCACCGGTTCCAAATATTTTATTCTCCTTAATATGATCATGGGGTTTCATGTGCTGCGATGGCGTGAAAACAAAGGCAATTATGTAGTGCGAAACCTCTAGTTTCACATGTACGTCATCAATTGCATCGTTCAAACTAACATAACCAGAATTAGAGGCACCTGTGAACAATGGCTAAGTGAATAAAATAGCAAATATGCCATGATATATTTCCTCTGAATAAATTTCTTTTTATTTTAGTTTTGGAATAGCGATGCCCCGCAGAGACATATTTCGAAATGAGGCATACGGAATACATAATGAGCAACGACATTCTGCAAATGTACATAACAGCAACAGAAACAATAGAATGATATATAGTCACCTGTATAAATTTTTTGTTCTTACATATGTAAGTTTTACAGATCTATATGCAATATATATCGCTGAATATTTATTATCATATTATATATGCATCAATGAACAACAGCAAAAGTAGCAGATCTTTACGGCGTCATGTCTCTCAATTAGATGTGACTACTTTAGCGAACATGATGTGTGTGTGTGTGTGTGTGTGACTGTGTGTATGTGTGTGTGTATGTATGTGTGTGGCTTCATTTGTGTGCATAGAATATCATTGCAGCACGTAACAAAATCACAAAACCAGCATCTAATGAACTGCACAGAACATGGCAGCTAGTTTGTTTCTATAGCTTCAACGCGCATGTTAAAATCGTATCCCGTACAGATCACGTCATTTGCGTTACATCTCACAGTGAGCTAATTGAACAAGCTGCCTTTTGCAATTCGCATGGTGGTGCGGGTATTGTGTTTGTGTGAATATGCATGACTATAGTTGTCTGCCTGCTAACTTGTGAAATCATATATGTACATATGCTGAGAAATTAAACATTCTGATACAAATTTCTATGCATATATTCGTATGTATCAAGTATAGGTTCGCTTTCTTACTCTTAGTAAGTATTGCTCTGTTTCTGTATATTTCCTCACAATATATATATATATATATATATATATGAGAAAGAGAGACGTCGATAGAGAGAGTAAACGAGAGAGGGGGAGATATGCGTATATGTTAGAGGATACAGTCACCACACGTAGGTTCTACCAACATTCATAAGAACGGTGGATTGAATTCTCCTATATGATTTTACAACCCGGTAAGCAAACTTGCAACACACATGCACACACACATACACACGCACAGGCACACATAACTGTACGTGTGTATGTGTTTGCGTGCATATATAATGAAATGCAATTTATATCCTCTTTTAAATAAATATAAAATAGTAGCCTTGTTGTGGAAAGTAAACAATGTTATTATACAACAGATATTTGTTTCTCCGTAAGCAGAAACACTGGAGCGATCTATTTCTATTTTTTGTTTGTTTGACATTCATCAGAGAAAGTATAACTCCTGACCACGAAGTTATTTATAGTGGATACAAACAAGAACTCACTTAGACAAACTCCAGGACCTACTCCGAGAATGCAATAAAAAAAGACACCCCCGAAATAATAAGCAACTAATTAACAAACACTAAAACAAACCCTACATGACTTAAACATTAATGACAATCTCAAAATATGTAAGAGTGACAAAGTAATATATTCATAATTATGTATAGAAACTAATATATTGCAAAAACTGATGGTTTACTCAAAGACAAAAACAAATGTATAAGGATTCAAAAACTCCAAACAATTAAAAGTCAAACTAAATAAACAAATTACGGCAATAAACGCGCAAATAGGAGCACCTTATTTATCCCCATATTGAAGGAGGATTCACCCTAGCACATAAAGCACCATATAGTTAGCTCCTATACTCACCAAGTTCTTTAATCTCTCCCTCTTTACAGAGATATGCCCTGATCTTTGGAAACACGCTACATTGAGTCCCATTCCCAAGAAGGGTAACCACTCTGACACTGCCAACTATCATCCTATCACAGTCACATCCAATATCTCAAACTTAAAAATGACGTTCATGACAATTAGTATGGCTTCCGTATAGTCAGATCTAGCGGAGATCTACTCTCCAATGTCACATACCGGTGGGCTCACGCCCTAGTGAAATTTGGGGAAAACAATGCTGTTGCTCTCGACATCAGCAAAACTTTCGGTCGTGACTGCCATGTGGATCTATTGTCTAAACTGCCTGCCTAGAGGTTCCATCTGTCTCTCATTTCTTGAATCAGTAGCTTCCGATCGTTTCACACTATCTTCGCGTATGCAGACGCAGCTCTCTTTGTGTCAACTCTGGTGTTCCCCAAGGTTCGGTTATGTCCCCACCCTCTTCCTTCTATACATCAATGCACTACTTGTCGTCACGTCCAATAACGCCCATACTTACACTGATGACACTACCCTTCATTCTTCCCTAACCTTCCCCCAACAGAGCATCATCCACATAAAACACAAACACTACACGCCAAACTTACACCAGCTCCATGAATAACGATAGCCAGCTCCGTGAATGAGACCAGCCAGCTCCGTGAAGCTAAACTCATGTCATCTCCACTGAGGCACTCTCGACTCACTCGTCTCTCCTCCTCTCATTACCTTTGTTGTATCCAACTCTGCAAGTCCGGCACTACCCCCTACATCCAGTCCTTCCTTCCCAGAGCGTCCACTCTCTGGAATCGGAATTGGCTTTCCACCCATGTCTTTTCTGCTGGAGTTGACTTGCAACAGTTCAAGTGGAAATTAATGGCATTAATCTCTTCGGTCTTGAAGGTCTTGTGAAGGCCATGGGCACTCCCCCTTCCATGAGACCCATAAAGTAAAAAAAAAACGGAGTCAAAGACACATATAAAACACCCACCTCCGTTCCATAATCCCCCGAATAAAAGCACCAAACAAGTAGAACGCATCATTAAAAGTATACATCAGAGAAGTATACTATACGGTCATATGAAGAATTACTACAGATTTTATAAAATAAATAATGGAGTAGGCACCATCTAAACCCTAGGTGTAGAAAGTCTGTTCACCAGCATCCAGAGGCAAAAACAATAGAAATTATATTAGACGATGTATAAAATACGCCAAAATAAAGCTACTCATGATACCAGCCAATTTCTATGAAGAAATTATTATTGATATGCACATTGGATATACCTTTCCGCTGCCCACAAGGCAATTCATATAAACAGATAGAGGAGTAGCCATACGAACTCCCTTAGAGCCCACGTTTGTAGCAATCTATCTAGTCACAATAGAAACGAAATTGTCAAAACACAGAAATATAATATACACCAGATACGTTGACAAAATATTAGTTCTAATGGATACACCAGCAGATGACGAGAAGCAAAAGAAAGATCTACAACTCCATACTAAAATTTGATAACAAGATAATAGAAATATGACTCCATTTCTAGATATAAACATCCAGATTGAAAGGAACAGATACATCATGCATGTGTACACCAAATATACAAATAAATCCATATAATTACATGCATATTATTACATGGAGACAGCGAATGTTCATACAGCCACAATATATCAGTCGTAAAATCCCTAGTTAGAATAGCATTTAGATTATCTCCTAGAAAACAAAACCCCAAATAAAATTAAAATCTACAGAATAAAACAAACACTAATTAACAACGGTTACGCTAACTGACTAGTAGGCCAAGATACAGAAGAATATGGGCACAAATACATCAAATATGAAATGCACCATACACTACGCCCGTTAAAGGTATATAGATAATACATAAAGAGTACAATATGAATTAAATGCATACTACTGTAGAACAGACGAACACACAACACCTCATAAACGGAACACAAAGTTCATCAAACCAAACCATAAATATGCTACAAAAACACCAAAATCGCAAACAACATTATCATCGAACAAACTGCAAGAATATGAACATGCGAAAAAGCTACAAATGGTCAATGTAATTTATAAATTCGACTGCATATATGAAGTTGTAAAGTTCATGACTCCAAATGTTACAAATAGAAATACAATTTTGTCTCGTAGGTTCACCATGCACATACACCAAGGAGCAATTGCAACACATTACACCACACACGACAACAAAACCTACATAAATAAAGGCTAGTGGACAATAAATCAATACTCCGTAAAATTCCTCATAACAATGTGGATATGTGCCTGAGCTCTTACGTAGTGTGGCATATCACATGTAATAAATGTGGCGAATCCTACATTGGAAGCACTGTCCGGTAACTACGAATCCAGATTAAGGAACACATCCACACAAATGCTTCTTCTGTTAAGAAACACATACAGAGATGCCACACCCAATATATCAAGGTCAACTTTGAAGCCACGTAAAGATATCTTGGAAATTTGAGAATCAAGGTGGCAATTCTAATTGATAATATAAGACCTTGCATCAATAACAAAAGTGAACTGCAAGTAGCTGAGTGGCTATTGTAACAATGCCAGTCTATGCGTTAAAATAGCAATCCCGCGGCCATACATCTGACAAAGGACTAAACACATTAGTTTTCTCTTCAAAAAGGGTTTTAACCCCGAAATATCAAAATGTATGTCGAAGGTGCAAAGTGTTATCGTTTATTGTATTTTTGTTTCACCTATATCCTGCATTTTATTGGCTTATCTAAAACAATTTGACTCTCTCTCTCTCTCTCTCTCTCTCTCTCTCTCTCTCTCTCTCTCTCTATATATGTGTGTGTGT
>JAOPJM010345643.1:0-11691 GCA_027124095.1 Muusoctopus leioderma | reverse complement strand
AGAGCCTTCCTTGTTAGCTTATATAAATAAGTTGAGCAACCACATAGAGCCTTCCTTGTTAGCTTATATAAATAAGTTGAGCAACCACATAGAGCCTTCCTTGTTAGCTTATATAAATAAGTGAACTGGAAAGATAAATATTTACTGTTATATTTTTAATAACAATCATATATATACATATATATATATAGTTAATTGTCTTTATTAATTGTGTAACATTTATATTCTTTAATTATTTCTATTAGTTGTTATGATTTTACAGAATACATAAATAACATTTCCCAAAATAAAAGTAAAAATATTAAAGGAATAAATATTATTGAATTGGCTAATTCTTTTAGCAAAGAAAAGTTAGTAGAGTTAGTATTGTCTAATTATTATAAAGTTATATTATGGTTGAATTAATAGAAATATGAAATGAATGGAGTAACTAACCCACCCCAATGCCACAGTGTGCCAGTCAGTTTCTTTAGTTTCTAATATAAAACCACAGTGTCTTGCCCAAAACCACAGTGGTTCACCAAGACCAGTGCCTAACCTAAGGCCTCACCTAAAACCACAGTACTCCTCCCTCAATACCTGTGTATCCCTGAATAACATCAAGTCTCACTCAGCACTGTCATGTCTCACTCAAAACTATCATTTTCACTCAAGATCACAGTGACACTCAATACCTGTATCACTTAATACCATCAAGTCTCACTCAGCACTGTCACGTCTCACTCAAAACTATCACGTTCACTCAAGATCACAGTGACACTCAATACCTGTGTCATTTAATACCATCAAGTCTCACTCAACACTGTCATGTCTCGTTTAAAACTATCACGTTCACTCAAGGCCACAGAGTCTCACTCAAGGCCACAGAGTCACACTCAACACCATTGTGTGACACTCGATCCCAGTGTTACATTCTACACTGGTGCTACTGTGTATTGCACTATACCTTATTGCAGTAGTTCACAAATAGTGCACAGTGGCTCACAGGTGTGCTGAAAGATGTAGCCAGGTGTGCCACAAAAATAATATAATTATATTTAAAAAATGTGCAAAATAAACTTAAATTATAAATATAAAGTCTTAATAAGTATACTTTATATATTGAATAATAAAGAAGTAAGTACTTGATGATTTTCTGTAGTCTAAATTATTTATATTTATAGGCTAAAATATATAGAAATACTTTTTTAATGTATTGTTTTTACCTTATGTATAAAGTGCACTAAAATGTTTTTATTTGCTCTAAAGTGCACAACAAGTAAACAAAATTAGGAACCACTGTGTTATTGTCTCATATGAACTATCATCTCCCAGATCAATATCAATACCTCTACAATATTAAAGATACTATGATGAAATATCATGTGATATATTGTAACTCGGTTATTAAAATAATAAATTAGAATAGCTATATCACAGAACAGTTACTGGGTAACCATATATATATATATATATATAAAGTCATACATGTAAAGTACTCCTCTTCCTTATCATTACTATCATCTTCATCCAACATAACATGTTGACCTCATATGTATTCTTAATACTTTATACAAAACTCTAAAGTATTTCTGTACTAATCAGTTTTTTGTTCTTGTTTTATGTTGTTACTGTCTCTCGCAATGAAGAGATAGTCTCAATAATAATAAAACAGTTGTAATCTAGTGAAAGATCTTCTATGTAATCACCTGTCTTTATGAAGAAGCAAAAAAAAAAAAAAATCTTCCTCAATAATCTCTTTAGTATGTCTTTAGAAATCACACTAAACTATGATTCTATATATTTAATAAGACATCATTCCCAATATATAGATGGGATGGTTATAGTTCAAATGCCAACCAAATGATAAAGTTTAACTTGCACTAAGAAACCACAGAACACTTATTAACATGTGAAAGGATTAAGAAAGTGGTGGGGCACAACATAAAAGAGGGACAAAATACAGGGTAACGTCAACAATCCAGAATGGCTAAGAGCAACAGCAAAAATATAATAAATTGGGGAAATAAAGAGATATATGTAGGGAGAAAACACCCCATAAAACTATTAAAATGCCTTGCACTGATTCGATGTGCTCACTAGAGATAGTGAAGTGGTCAATGACAAAATCAATCAATCAAAAATAACAGTGTAATAGACTAGATCATAAGGTAACAAGTGGGTCATAGTTCTTTTAATAAGATAATGGCAGTGTAACAGTTCAGTGTATGAATTAACAGCAGATTGATAGTCCAGGTAATAAGTAACAGCAGATAAATAGTCCAGATCATAAGATAACAGCAGATAATACTCAGGATTGTATGACAACAACTACATTATAGCCCTTATTTATCATTAAAGTTAAAGTTTTTCTTGAGCCCTCTTTTTATGGACCCATTAGAGTTGGAGCTTTTCCTGGTTTCTGTGGCATTAAGTGACTGAGAGCACAATACTCCCCCCCCCCTCCCCTTGAATGGGAACACCAGCCCATCGCAGGGTTAACCCCCTCCCTCCTCCCAGATACTACTGGTACTCATTTATCAGCTGAGTGAACTGGAGCAACGTGAAATAAAGTGCCTTGCTCAAGGACACAACATGCCACCCGGTACTGGGAATCAAACCCACATCCTTATGATTGTGAGCCCAATCCCCTAACCACTAGGCCACGTGCCTTCACCATATTTATTATAACAGGAGATTAATAATTTGGATCATGATAGCCCAGATCATAAGTAAACAGCAAAACAAAATCCACATCATATAAATAATAGTAGATTTATTGATAGCTAAGATCCGGTAATATTTCAGTTCATAACGCAACAGCAGATGAATAATAGGCCCTAGTCATAAGACAGCAAACAACATAGTAATGCTCTAGGTTATAAAATATAACAGCAGAGTAATATTCTAGATCATAAGATAACGCTAACTGAACAGTCTAGTTAACAAAATTCCAGGATTGGGAAAATTAAGATTAGGCATTTGCAGACATTTTTCAGACAATATTTGAAAATAAATATTCCCTGAATATTTCTTTTGTTAATAATTAAAGAAGAAGCAGCACTACCACCATTCTTTTGATAAAATTTAATAAAATTTAATTTTATTTAAATTTAAAAAAAAAATGATATTCATGATTTTCAAATAAATTCTCTCTCTCTCTAAAACAATTTTTGCTTCCTTTATTAATGTCTTATTCAAATTAAGGTGGCAGGGGTTGTCTGTAAAATATAGGTATAGGTTCCACGATCTTTTGAAAAATCGTATAAGGGTTCCGCAATAAAATAAGTTTGGGAACCGCTGAACTAGAGAGGACAGCTTCTAGAGCATTAATAAGAATTAATCTTGTGGGCGTAAACTTTAATTAAACATACACTTATGTATAATATTCTAATGAAAAATAAAGAAATAAATGATGATGACATTAGTGATGATGATGATGATGATGATGACGATGATGATGACGGGGTCAGTGACAATGTAGAAATAGCCCAGTCAGCTAAACCTCCCCTACATCAATTGGCCTTGTACCTAGGTAAACAAAATCAATATTAATGATTGCTTAATTAGACTTATATGGCTATGGTGAGATGAAAAGATGGTATTTCGTACCTTTACTAGATGCCATTTCCGCACTAACAGAGTTAGGAGGGGGGGGGAGTACAAAGGTCAATGTTTATATCTCATTTTTTTCTTCTATTAAGCATTTGCTTCCTTCAATAGCCACATATTTTCCAATATATGTATGTATGTATGTATGTATGTGTGTGTGTGTGTGTGTATGTATGTATGTATGTATGTATGTGTGTGTGTGTGTGTATGTATGTATGTCTGTGTATGTATATATATATATATATACACACACATATATACATACATATTTACATACATACATACATACATACACACACTCACACATACACACGCACACACATATATGTATATGTATATTTTATACACACACATATGTATGTATGTATGTATGTATGTATGTATGTATGTATGTATGTATGTATGTATGTGTGTGTGTGCATGTATATGCAAAATTCATTCTAGGATTGTTCAACGAATACGCTTCTCTTCTTTTATCCTTTTCTATCTAGTACCTCATTTACATTTCACATATGGTAATGTGTGTGTGTGTAAGTGTGTGCGTGTTTGTGTGTTTGTGTGTGTGTATGTGTGTGTGTGTGTGTGTGTGTGTATTTACACACAAGTCATATAAACACAGATACGCAAACATATATCCATTTCACACATCTACACAAATAAATTCGAGTATTCAGAGATATCAATTTATGTGTGTGAATATTGAGGTCTGCATATTCTGGGTGTGCTAGGTGTGTGCAACACACTCTCACTAAAGACGGCGAATTCGTCATAAATTATCAAACTCACTTAAAAAAGATAATAATGGATATTAATGGGAAATTAACTTTTTCTGTTCCCTGTTATATGAAATATTCTAACAGTTGTTCAGAGACATAGTGCACACACCACAGCTAATTGTGTATTATTATGATATGGCAGTGGCTTGATGACGAGATAATTGGAGGGTGGCTATAATAAGGAGTGAAGGGTGAGAGAGATTGCACTAGCACACATTCGGTATCAATTATGTTGTATGTATAAATTCGTCGAAAAATAATTAACTGAAACTGATTTTCTTTATAATAATTCTGTTCTTGCAATATCATGATATAATCTGTCCATAATTTGTTTTCAAATCTAATAATACACACTCAATTTTTTTCTCTCTCTCTCTCTCTCTCTCTCTCTCTCTCATTTAAATGACTTAGTCAGAGGCAGAAGGGCAACACCCGTGACTGTGTACCACATAGGACAACACAGTACCACATAAGACAATGCAGTACCACATAGGACAGTGCAGTACCATATAGGACAACACAGTACCATGTAGGCCAACACAGTACCACATATGACAATGCAGTACCACATAGGACAATGCAGTATCATATTGGACAAATTAAGTACCATATAGGACAACACAGCACCACATAAGACAATGCAGTACCATATAGGACAACACAGTACCATATAGGCCAACACAGTACCACATATGACAATGCAGTACCACATAGGACAATGCAGTACCATATAGGACAATGCAGTACCATATAGGACAACACAGCACCACATAAGACAATGCAGTACCACATAGGACAACACAGTACCACATAGGACAACACTACCACATAGGTCAAAATAGTACCACATAGGTCCAAATAGTACCACATAGGACAACACAGTACCACATAGGACAACACAGTACCACATAGGAAAATATAGTACCACATAAGACAACATAGTACCACATAGGACAATGCAGTACCATGTATGACAACATAGTATGAAATAGGACAACACAGTACCAAGTGAAAATATTTTCATACCTTAATTTAGAACGTGTCACATTGGAAATCTGGAAAATCAGAGAGAAACAGTATAAATATATTAGTGTGTGTGTATGTATATATGTGTGTGTGTGTATGTATGTACGTGTGTGTGTGTGTATCTATGTATGTATGTATGTATGTATTTATGTATGTGTGTGTGTATGTATGTATATACAAATGTATGTGTGTGTGTGTGTGTGTGTGTATGTATGTATGTGTGTATGTATGTATGTATGTATGTATGTATGTATGTATGTATGCATGCACGTATGTTATCTTTCTTTGTTAATTATTTAAATTATTCCTATAAAGAAGGGACTGTTTTCTAACAAATAAACAAAGCTCCATCACTGGAATTTAGATAAAAACAACGGTGAAGAATTACATATTGAACTTTAGAAAAGTCTTGCAGATTTTTACTGTTCCACTTACAGATTGTATTTGCAGAGTGCGTGTTAGCTGGTCATTTTCTTTGCCTGAAAACACCCAACTTTTCGAGATTGTTAATTAGACATTTACTAACATAACCATGTGCACTAATAATTATTGGTATGTGAATTTATAATCTGAGTAGTGAAGCTGTAGATTTCGGAGCAGTTGTCCATAAATATTCTCTTTCTCACTGATTTTGAAAGGAATATTCACATTGGCAGGGCAGCTAACCTCCATAACTGAACATAATTTTTGTTTTCTGTCCCAAACAAACTATATCAGGCCTGTTATGTTTACATTGGCGGCAGTTTTGATGGGAATGTTCCATCAATAATCATTGTGTTGAAATTTATGTGTATATTCAACAACAGAAATAGTTTCTATATTTATCCCAGGGCAGTCTTTCCAGCAGATAGCATTGCATATTGTTTTAGCAACAACATCATGCTGCATTGGAAGGTAGTACCTAAAGGAAACTTTTTGGGGAACTGCTGATCACATGTGTAGTATCATTCCACAGAAATGAGACATAATCGACATTTTCGGTCGCATCTTTGAGGGCTTAAAGGCCTTACTGTCTCTTTCTTTCATTAGGCATTTTGTAGATACCTTTTGCTCTTGGATTGCAAAAGCATACCCTTCGAAATGTGACGTGATGTAACGGTCATGGATCCAAGAGAGGCTACACTTTATGTTAATAGTAGTATCCTCCCCAAGTTTACGGGAAACATATCCTTGCATAACCTTTTTTTGGTTCACAGTGTTTTTCTTCCAGGTATTTCTTGAGGTGCACTAGTCCAGCAATTCTGGGGTCGCATCGAACGTCATCGGGAAGTGAATACTTCTTGGTGAGTGTTTACTCCCGACCCGTAAGATGTTGTTCTTTTCATTTTTGAGCACTTGGTTGATGTATTTGAGTTTGCTCGCGTTATTTAGCAGATGCTGTCTGCGTGACATCATACAATGATGCTTAGATACATATATGCAGATGTAAGTATGTATGTATTAGGTATGTATTAAATATGTATGCCAGCAAGGTAGCCTCTACGCAGTCGCTAAACCTCTATCAAATGGCACCCCACTGTCTTAAACAAGTAAAGACACATTGGATAATATAGTCCTGGATATACATAAAGACGAGATGGTCAAGGCTGGAACGTCTTTGATTACAGGTCTGCTTGATCAAGGCTGACCTTGCGCTAAACAACAACAAGAACATAAGTATGTGTATATGTCTCTTGTGTTTTTAATTTTTTTAGATGTTACTGTAAGTAGGTGCTTTTTTCTAACTACGAAACAAAATTCCGTTATCGGAATTTAGATAACAACAGTTAGATGTTACATGCTGAATTTTAGAAAGCTTAGTAGTTCTGTAAGTGTTGGTGTTGTTATCAGTATAAGCCAGGCATGGATAATGTGTTCCTGCAGTGGGCCTTATGAGATAGATATTGCTCATCATAAATCTAGCCATATCGCTGAAATAATAATTTAACAAATACCATATGTATTACCGACTACACCATATATTACACTAAGCAAATAATAAAAATTTGATTGGGAGAAAGCGTGAGAGAATGAGAGAGAAAGACAAAAATGAAATTGTTTACATTAAGAGTCGGGCTTAAAGATTATGTTTCAAAACTTTAGTAAAAAAGTTATGTTTATATAATCATTACGCGTGCCATATCAAAAAATTTAATAAATGGTCACATGTCGCATGTCTCCCATGTCTGGTATCAGCCATAATCGTCAAAACGAAATTCTGCGTGGTGAGATGTATTTCATATAATCCAATTTGAATAACGTTAAGTTGTTTAGTAAAAGGCGTTTCACATATATATATATATATATATATAGCATAAAAAGGCCAGTTACGGATATAGGCTGAGTGAAGTCGGTATAATTATAAAGGAAAGTGTTCTAATACACATTTTAAACAGTTCTCTACGCCTACACGTCTGTTAACGATACATGTTGTCATGTATGTATGTATGTATGTATGTATGTATGTATGTATGTATGTATGTATGTATGTATGTATATGAGGTCGCTTGCTAGCGCTACTGGTAACATGTAACCCAGCACAACCTGCTGCATGGTCGGGTCATTGGCGACTAAACCGGTAATCCCACCAAGCAGGCTTGGACTCCCTGCGAGATGAAAAACAAAACTTTTCAAAGAGTGAAGGAACTCAGCAGAGTCAACAGTCATCCAATAGTGAGTATATATGGCACGTGCATATATATATGTGTATTTACATGTGCAGGAAAGTGCACATGGGAGACGGATACTCTTACTTGAAATCTGCGGTGTTTGTAGTCTCTGGCCATCTTGCTTTGTATTCTGCTTGTTGCTAGTTTAATGGCTTCAAACATCTAGAGAGTGACTCACGTATTGCACAAGCGCTTTTCACAATAAATTTGATGTGCGGGCACTTTTTGCGTGCCATTTTTTTTCTTCTTGCTTTTCAGCGCAGATCAGAACTCGGGTGTCTTGAAATCACAAACAGGCGGCAACTTTTTGACGCAGCACTCGAGGTATCACGTGCATCTGCGACAATGAAGTACCGCCACTTCCATTGTTTCGTCGCATAGAAGGGGTAGTATAGGCGGGAGTAGTCGTATTTTTCAGGTCACCCATACCGTTGCTTTTTCCGTTGGAGTGCCGCCGGGTGTCTGGGAGGGGAAGTCCTAGTCTTGCCTTACTGGTGTAGATCTTCCTCCTCATGCGAGCCCATGAGAGACACTAAATCTTAAAAGGAGAGAGGAGGAGGACGCAAAAGGTGATCATACTCGTTCAACGAGTGGACAGCCATCATGTATGTATGTTTAATCTTTTATTCTTTAAATGATTATGATAGAAACGGGTTGGTTCTTCAACCATAACATTGGAATTCAAGCAATAATAACTGTGTAGAGTCACATACTAAACCTTAGATATGTTTTGCATATTTAACTGTTCCATTTACAAGAATGGTTTTGTTGAATACGTGTTAAATAAGTGTTTCTTTGATTGAAAACTCTAAACTTTCAAGATTATTGCTTACACACCCGGTAACATAGCCAAATACACAATTGTTATAATTACATAATTATGAATGTGATCTATTATGAATGTGATCTATTATAGAAGTTGTACTTTCCAAAGCACCTTTCCACAATTACTCATTTTTTCATTGGCTTTCGATGAAATGTTCACATGCGCTGAGTAGCCAGCTTCGACAATAGTATATGTTTTGTTTTTGTTTTCCGTCGCAGATGACTATGTCATGTTTGTTGTTTCTTTTGTATCTGGAGGTTTTGATGTGGATGTTCCAAGAATATACTTTGTATTCAATTGTATAAATATACTCTACATTACCAATATCTCTTATTTATCCCAGAATATTTCTTCCTACGGATGGCGTTGTATGTTACTTTTTTGAACATTATATTTCTTCGTAGAAGAGTTAATAAATACTTTGATGATATTTCGAGCACAGTGGCTGATTATATATGTAATATTTATGCAGTCGATATTTTCGGGTCTATTTTGAGGGTGGAGATGGAGGTGGAAGCACGTTTGTTAAAGGGCTTTGCTACCTCGATTGCAAAAGTATAGCCATCAAAATGTGGCGTTAAATAGCGGTAATTAGTTTAAGAGAGGTTACACTCTTTTCCGATGTTAGCATCATTCTCGTGTTTATGGGACACAAACCCACACATAATGTGTTGGTATGCTGTGTATTTCTCCTCGAAATATTTATTTACGTACATCTGTCTAGCAGTTCTGAGCTTGCGTGGAATGTCATTAGATGTTGAGTGATTCTTGACAAATTCATTTCCTACTTATAGGAGATTGCTCTCCTCATTTTAAAATTCTTGTTTAATGTGTTTAGTGTTGTTTAATAGGTGCTGCTTAAATGATTTTATACGGCACGTAAACGCTGTCTGGATTGATCTTAACTCTTTACTCCCTCGTTTCTCGTTTCTTATTCCCCCCGACGAGAATTAGTTTGTCGATATCACTATGTTTGTCATGATTTTACAGTTGTAATGTCCATGGTGCAGATTTCTTCTATAGCACATTCCAATGTCTCAATTATCAGTACCAGTACTAGTACAACAAATATACTGGGGAATACTATCTTGCAAGAAGAAACTGACTGTCATATTTTCTTAAACCTGTTGTAATATTCTTCGGCCACTTTGTTGTTGTCGACAATATCATTGTGGACGTAGGCATGGTTGAGTGATTAAGAAGTTCGCTTCGCAATCATGAGGTCCTGGGTCCAATCCTATTGCGTGCCGTCTTGGGCAAGTGTCTTTATCATAGCCTCGGGTTGACACAAGCCTTGTGAGTGAAATTGGTGAGACGGAAACTATGTGGAAGCCCGCCGGATGTATTGTATCTGTAATTCAAAGGTCCAGCCTTGTTACACATTGTGTCACGCTGTTTCTGCTTGGGAATTACGTTGAGGGTACACGTGTCTGTGGAATACTCAGCCACTTACACATTAATTTAACGAGTTTGGCGTTTAGTTGATGGAAGCCCGCCAGATAGATAATACCTGTAATTTAAAGGCCCAGCTTTTGTCACATAATGTATCATGCTGATTCGGCTTGAGAATTAAGATTACACGTTAAGATTACACGTTAAGATTACACGTGTCTGTGGAATACTCGGCCAGTTGCATGTTAATTTAATGAGTGGGACGTTCAGTTGATCGAGCAACTGAATGTTCATCGTTGAAACCATCATCATTGACCCGGTAATGCATAGTGTCCCGAAAATAGGACAATCAGAAAATTATACAAAACGAAGTATTGTATAATTGAATAAGTAATTATGAAAATTAAACTTTATACATTAATGGGTTAATGTCTTCCGTTTCGAAAGTAATCTTTTTCATGTTTTCTTTTTTCTAATTCGAATATTATTCCTAAGCAAAAAGTATTTTCTGTTTTATCTTATTACATTCCTGTATTAGCTGAAATGTTGACGTCCCTTAGAATATTGTGAATATTTCCAACACAGATCTTTTGGTCATCAATCAAGAAATTTAGAGTTACGTTGGTATTTCTTGCCGTTGTAGACCGTTGTGGACGCAGCATTGCCAACTGGTTAAGAAGTTCTCTTCGCAATCATGAGGTCCCACGTTTGATCCCACTGCGCAGCATCTTGGGCAAGTGTCTTTACCATAACCTCGGGTTAACACAAGTCTTGTGAGTGAAATTGGGTTGACGGAAACTGTACAGAAGCCCGTCGGATGGAATTTACGTGTAATTCAAAGTTCCAGCCTTGTCACACTGTATCACGCTGATTCTGCCTGGAGATTACATCAAGGGTATACATGTCTGTGGAATACTCAGCCACTTACACGCTAATTCAACGAGCAGGTAGTTCAGTTGATCGAACAACTGAACACTCATCGTCTGGAATCCAGACGGAGATCCATCAGACCCTAACAAAAGGGTGGTGAAAATGTGGCTTTAAGGTCACTTGTGGTATTTGTATTCTTAGTTAACGCCTTATCATACAATTGACATCTCTACTACGTCGTTCGACCTTCTAGAAATACCTGCCAATCTCGTTTAAATTACACCCTACCGTCATTGGATAATGTAATCCTAGATATGCAATGCCCGAGAGAAAGACAGGATTGTGATTGTTGGAACGCATTTGATCAAAGGTTTGTACAGTCAGGATGATCTGAGGTTAATCAACAACAATAACAATAACTAACATGTTTATATATCATTTTTTTAATTAAGTAAAATTAAATATTTTTGTCCTAATTCCTCTGGGATCGAATTCATTATTACTCAGAGCGCAGTGAGCCAGAACGAATGCAGAATGCCTTGCAGCATTCGTTCTGGCTCAC
>JAOPJM010345329.1:0-11692 GCA_027124095.1 Muusoctopus leioderma | reverse complement strand
ATTATTATTATTATTATTATTATTATTATTATTATTATTATTATTATTATTATTATTATTATTATTATTATTTCTCTCAGATTTGTCTGTGTGCGATAACTGAATTTTTTCACTGAACCCTGTGCCAGTCCTGTTTAACATGTTGGTGAAAGGTGTTATTACCAGGCAGAAAAGGAATGGAGAGAATGAGTCCTCTTAAAATGTTCCTCTTACAGTGGAGATGGGGTTAATTTTTATAATTCCGTCTTCTGACTGTTTTTGCCGAATCAGTTGCCATATACTCATCATGTGTTTAATACATCTGCTTACTATTGGTGCTATCTTACTCATATCTAGTGTTCCCATGATTCACGTATGAGGAACACTGTCGAAAACCTTCTGCTATTCAAACCATGCCATGCTCAAACCTTTCTTTTTCCTTCTACAGTCTTCGGCTTTATTGATCAGTAGTTGAACTTTACAGCCATATGAGCCTCTACAGAATCCCTTCTGCTCTTCTGTGAACAGGTTGTTTTCCAGATGTTTGCTTACTCTTTATTATTGCAGTTACGGTTTAGTAGGCTGTAGGAAGGCGGGTTATGGGTCTATAGTGTTTCGGGTTGTTACATTAGTCTTGGAGATTAAGTTTTCCTCTCAGTGAGCCACCAGGCTCCAGTTTTGTCAGTATCGTATTAAATGTCTCTGCAGCATCTTATGTGTCCCAGTAAAATACCTTAAACAGAAGTTTGGATCATACCATGTCCTGGTGACTTCTAGTTGGTTTTTTTTTTTTACAGCGTCTCAGCTACTTCTTGTGTTGTTATGGCCTCCCGCGATTGTTCAGATTCTGTGTTAGTTGTTTTGAACAATCTTGTCCGTGATGATTCCTTCACTGCCCAGAATTCTTCTACATTCTATTAGTGCTGCGTTGATTTCTATTTTATTTTTACTTAGTTCGTTTTTTATTGGAATCAAACTGTTCATTGTGTTCAAAGAATCGTTGTCGCCTTTCATACCGACGGATTCCTAGCAATATAGTGAGGATATCTTGTTTCAGATGATCTTTGATTTCGGATAATCTTTTTTCTGTTATGTCATATTTCTGCTGTTTGTCTCTTCTTTTTGGCGTTGTGCCGTTTCTTTATTAATTTTCTCAAAGATTGAGAAATATTTTCCCTTATTTTCTATATTTTGCTCTATATTTATGTTCCGTGTTGTTTGCTTGGGTTTTGATGCTCTTATATGTGTAGATATGAGGGAGTACCCACTTTCCCTTGTAACTACAGGGGCTGATGTATATGTTTCGTTTAACCTGTTGATATTGATCTTTATGTCCATTTTCATTTCAAGTCTGTAATGCCCAGGATTACGTTTTGCATTGTTGCTCCTCTTTTATCATTGAGTTTTGTCCTCGGGCGATTCCTTCGTTGGTTAATAGGAAGATCGGCTATTGTTTTTAAATCTTGAATTATTTCCACCTTTAGATTGTCATGGCCATGATTCCCACCTTTAGAATATCTATTTCATATATCTTATTCATATTCCATTTTATTCATATTTTTGTTTGTGTTTTCTGGTTTAGATTTTTCTTGGTCACTATTTTGTAGGTTTTCTAAGGTTTTAGTGTTGTATTGTTTTGTTATTTACATTGTTTGTTTTACACGAGTTAAGTATATTTCGTGATTTACGCTCAAATGTTGCTGTCTCTTTTGTGTTCTTACCTTTTGTAATCGTTATGTATTCTTTGTTTTAATTTTTCTAGTTCAGTTTTGATATTTGGCTTTGAGAATCTATCTTCTTAAGTTAGCTAGCCTGTATGTGTTCAACGTTACATTTAGATCCGTGGTATTTTCCCTCCAAACTTTATAAGCATGTATTGTTAAGTTTCGTATTTTGGGTAGAGTGTTGCTGTGAAATAAGCATATAGAATTGAAACACAATCTTGCGTGTCAATTTATGCCTTTTCTGTTTTATTTACAATACTTGAGGCGTTATGTCCACGCCTGTATTTAGCATGTTATTATTTTCGTCAGGTACCTATTTATTTGTACCTGATGTCGAGTTTTGCACGTTTAATTTATCGTACGTGTTATACATCAGATTTAAAGTACGCATGCTCCTATTACTAACCTTGGACTGAATGATACAATATTCCTTGTATTGTTTGCCAATTTTGAGTCGAGAGACGAGTTAGGGATGGTCTCGATATGAACAGTGTCCTGGTAGTTTGTTTACAATTGATATCAGATCACTGACTTTGTAATAGATTAATTATATGAGGTAAAGATCAATACATTTTACAAGTGATACACATTTATCCTTCAACATTTTCCATTTAATCGAGTAACCTCTCCAAACCCCAATTTTCTGCCTTGTGCTTATAATGGAAATGGTTATTATTCAGAGCGCAGTGAGCCAGTATTCGTACTGGCTCACTGCGCTCTGAGTTCAAATCCTGCCGAGGTCAACTTTTTTATTCGTCCTTCCGGGAGCCCACGCTAATGGCAGAGTCGTTAGCGTCTCAAACAAAATGCCTTGCAGTATTCGTTCCGGCTCACTGTGCCCCAATTTTCAACCTTGTGCTTATGATGGAAATGGTTATTATTCAGAGCGCAGTGAGCCAGTATTCGTTCTGGCTCACTGCGCTCTGAGTTCAAATCCCGCCGAGGTCGACTTTGCCTTTCATCGATAAAATAAAGTACCAGTCAAATACTGAGGTTGCTGGCCTTATGCCTATGTTAGAAACAATTATTATTATTAGTAGTAGTAGTAGTAGTAGTTTGGGCATTATTATTTTCGAATCCGAGCTGCTGTGATCGAAAACATCGATCCTTACTTTTGCACCGTGCTTTATAAATTTCTCCGACCAAAGTTGGAGTATTTGTTATAATTATTTAATGAATTCTCAGAAAAAATAAGATGTCAAAAACTCCCATTATCTCTTATTAATAAAGCAAATAGAGTTATTTTTGCTGTCGTCAGCATCGAACAAACAAAACTATTTTATCAATTGTCAACAAATTTGACGTTTGATTTGGGAGGAGCGATGAGTAGCAGATATGTCGTACGTAGTAGCAGTGACGCTAAAACTATCGTCTGCCTTAATAAATTCCCTTGTCAAAGCGAAAAACTGACTTTTACCGAAGGTTTTTCAAAGAAAGCTCATAAAAATGAGTAGGTGTTGACTCTGTCAACACTAGTAATGCCATGATGCAGCACAATAATGAGGCTGAAACCGGCATCGGTATAAACAACAACATCAACAAGAAGATGAACAACAACATCACGAACAATAGTGGCAACAACAACAATAAAAACAAAAATAAAAATAATGCAATGGAAGCTGGAGAAGATAAAAATGTCAGCATCTACAAGTCCAACAAGAAAAAAGTTTAGAATGTCATCGAAATGTCGAACGAAACAAGTGACACAAGGAGAAAGATCCTTAAAACTCGAAAATTAATAACAAGAACAACCATAACAACAAGGAATACAACAACAGAAACCACAACCACTGCAAAAAAAGCAATAAAGTAATAAAACAACAACTACAGCAAACACTTCCCAACTTCACTACTATTCGCAAGAACAAAAAAGTGATGAAGTTCATAAAATTACAAAGATTACAAACAGTAGAAACAGATGGGGAGGGAATAGAAATACTTCTCCTAAAAACTGATAACAATAGACTTCTGGTGAGAACAATATCAGGAGCATATATAACTATAAGGGGGAAATGTCCAATATACGTGGGACCGTTTAAAAATACCCCATATCCCTTAAGACTGGCCATCCAAAAACAATGTCATTAATTGTTGCTCCCCATAATCTACGTATTATATAGTTGCTTATTGTATTCTATATCATTACATGCTTTTGGTAGTATCTGGCGGCAGACACAGCTTTGAGTCCTGTGCTTTTCAGTTGTTGAGGGGCATCCCGATTAAACTGGGACACGGGAAGGCCGTGTCGCATATGCCGACGACTTCATTGTAATGGTGTCGGACACCACGGAGATCCAGATCGTCGGCCCTATTCTGAAAGGCTACAAAGTAGTGACAGGAGCAAAGATTAATCCAGAGAAGTCAGTGGGGATATTCCACTTCTAATGGGGATGGGTTTAGCTTTTATAATTCCCTCTTTTGCCTGTATCTACAAAATCATTTGCCATTTACTTATAACGTTTCATGTATCTTCTTATTACTGGTTCTACCTTACTGATGACTATTGTTTCCAGGATCCACGTGTGGGGAAAACCATCAAAAACCTTCTGGTAGCCAATCCATGCCATGCTCAGACCCTTATTTCGCCTGTGTAGTCTTCAGTTATGGCTTTGTTGATCAATAATTTATCTTTACAGCAATATGAGCCTTTGCAGCATCCCCCCTGCTCTTCTGGAAACAGGTTGTTTTTTTCGAAGATGTATATTTTTGCGTTATTATTGCAGGCAAGGCTTTGTAGGGTATCGGATCGGAGGCTATGGGTTTGTAGTGTTTAGGTTTTGCTGTTAATTTAGTCATTGAAATTCAGATGGTTTTCCACTCAGTGAGCCAGTCAAGTCTTGTCTTCAGCTCCGTTAATATCTCATTAATCTTCACTTCTGGCACCTTGTGTGTCCCTGTTAAATATTTTAACCAGAAGTTTGGAATCTTATCATGTCCTGGTGCCTTTAGATTGTCATAGTTGTGATTTCTACCTTTAGAATTTCCTATTCTTAAATCCCCCTCATATTCCATTTTATTTTGTTTGTGTTGTTCCAGTTCGGTTTTTGTTGGTCAGTATTCTCTAGGTGCTCTATGATTCAGTTTTGTCATGTTTTGTTATTTTATTTATTCGTTTTGCACGTCTATCTTCGTGGTTTTTACATTCTCATTGTTTTTTTCTATCTTGGTGTGCGTTCCTTACTTGTGTTTTTGTCATGTATTTTTTTAAAGTTGTATTTCAATTCCTGATTTGTATTTTGTTGGGTTTTTTATTGCGCGGGGGGGGGGTATATCTTTTTAAGTTAGCTAGCGTGTTGGGGTCCAGCGTTACATTTAGATCCGAGCTATTTTCCCTCCAAATTGTTATACGGGTATTTTGTTGTGGTTTCATTTTTTGAGCTGAGTGTCGCTGTAACATATGCATGTAGAATAGAAACATATTCCTCTCGTATCCATGTATGCATTTTTTGTTTTAGGTACGAGAATTGAGGCCCTTTATTTAGATTGTCATCGTTTTAGTCGGCTACCGGTTCATTTGTTTCTGATAATGTCGAGTTTTCTCATTGTAGGAGAGAGTCATGTGATGGATGGTAGCCAAGGTGGGAGCGCAAATGTCAACTAAGAGGCACATGCGGAGAGAGGGTGGTAGATGAGTATGGATAGATCCACTGCCAACCCAGGCGTCGTGATATAAGAGAGATAAGAGAGGCGACGGTGGAGGAAAGGAATATTGATAATGATTTTAGGTGAGTGAAAATGGATGTGCGGGGAGTTTGGGAAGAGTAATAAAGATAGTAGGTGAGTGAAGATGGATGGGTAGGACAAAAGCCATCCACAGTTACAAGCAGTGTGGTACTGTGAATAGAACAGGGGCAATAAATCAGAGAGTAGTAGGTAGATAGAGACTTGACAGGAGTATACTACGCTGTGATACCTCTCAGCCTCCACCAACACCGCTTATTTCTTAGTGATCATTGCGGGTCTTCTCTAGCACTGCATGTTGCCATTCATCGCGATCCTTTGTGCTCCACTAACCGTTTTTGCCTAATATTTCATGAATAAGTTTCTCTCAGCTCATTAGTGTGTAAGATTAATGACTCCAGTTGTTACCTCATACCGTTTGCTATTCACCTGGACTTCTGGACTTAACCAGATCCAAGCACTTTAATCAGCATGATGGACTTGCCTCTCCAGGTGCCAAGTTGCTAGCCCACTGACTTGTCCTGGTTAATTCTTGCTGCTGTTGCCACCATTCCTTCAGTTTTCTATAGATTTCCGAGGAGTCCGACACCATGAAGTCGATGTAGCCCGCGTATTCAGACACTGACTGTTTGTGTTTCAGTGAGAGTGGAATGCCCATCAATAATCCAAATTTTACGATAAGGACACAAGAGACAAAACAAATAGAAGCAGCAACAGGGGGAACCCCTGGCGGACAAAATGTGTGATGGCAAAAGGTTTAAAGATTGCCAAACTCACCATTCTTATCCACCTTTCAGTAAATTTACTATAGAGTAGCACTTCTCTCTCCACCTAGTACTTGAAGAAGTTGATGAAGACTTGCTTGTACAGGATAACTCCTGTTCTCAGATCTTTCAAACGTATCCACCATAATACTTCTTTCGCTACAGCTACCAGACAAGTTTTGCATGCGCGATTTGTTGTACTTGTTATGCTTCAGATTCAAAGTATGCATTTCCTTTGGGCTGAATTTGACTCTGACTTCAAATCCCGCTGAGTTCAACTTTGTCTTTCATCCTTCCGATAAAATAAAGTACCAGTCAATCACTGGGGCTGATTTATTCGACTTACCCCTACCACAAAATGTCTAGCCTTGTGCCTATGTTCGACACATGTATTACTATTCTTAGGCGGCGAATTGGCAGAGTCGTTAGCGCGTCGAACAGAATGCCTTGCAGCGTTAATTCTGTCTCACTGCATACTGAGTTCAAATCCCGCCGAGGTCAACTTTGCCTTTCATCCTTCAGGGGTCGTTAAAATAAAGTACCAGTCAAGTACTGGGGTTGTTGGCCTTGTGCCTAAGTTAGAAAAAATGATTATGTTTTGATATTGCTTTGTTTTATACGAGTTGTTCCAAATCTCACGCAGAGACCTCAAGAAACAGCAAGTTAGACTGAGAATTAAAATACCATTAAAAGTTTGTTATAATATTTACGAATTAAAAGTCTAAAAGGTTGTAATATTTTAAAAATCCAAATATTCTCAGGTTGACAGTGATTTTCTTAGGATGTGGGCTGTACCCACGAGAACAATTTTTTATAATTCTGATGCTTTGGGGTTTCCTGGTATTTGATCATTGTGTTTAAGAGCACCATTTGATATCATCCCCAAAGCTCCGATGATCACAGGTACAGTGGTTGTTTTTAAATGCCACATTTTTGAGACCTTTATTTCAAGGTCCTTATATTTGCTTAATCTTTCAAATGTTTTCAGAGAGGTGTTGCAGCCTGCTTGTATTAACATATCTATGAGCAAACATGTTTTTTTCTGTCTGATTTTTCACCACGATATCTGACCTATTGGTCTGAATAGCCCGATCAGTTTGAATACTAAAATCCCAAAGTATGGTGATGCCTTTATTTTCTACTTCTTTGGCAGGCTTATGTTCCCACCAGTTCTCATATGGGAGTCCAAGCTGACGGCATATGATCCAGTGCAAATACTGTCCAAGTCTATCATGATAATTAGTACACTCAGTTGAGGCTAACATGGAGCAGCCAGAAATAAGGTGATCAGTTGTTTCTCTGCTTGTACCACAAAAGAGATAAGGTGATCAATTGTTTCTCTGCTCAGGAAAGATCGGCACCATTTTTAATAATGTTGGCTTGGTAATTTCTAGTGGATAGGCATTGATCGTCAGCTGCTATAATGAAGCCCTCTGTTACTGATTTAAGGCCAGATGCATACAGCCACTGATGGATCATATATATATCAACATCAGCATCGATGGCCCTTGTAGGGTATTTACCGTGTGATGCCTTGCTTTTCCATCTATTACGCAGCTCTGAGATTCTATTTGATTTGGCTTGCGTTTTTATTTATTTTGCTGACACAGTTGGTTCTTTAATTGCCATAATATTTTTAATTGAACACTATGTTTGTATAAGTCCTTAGCTTTCTAGCACGCTTCTGTACAACTTCATAGTCATTTGGTATTGGTATATCGATAATGCGTGCAATATTGCCATTTTTGTCATGGAAAATGTTGTCAGGCTTGTTACGTGTTATCTAGTGATCTGTCTGTATGTTAAGGTTTCATAGTATTTTTGCGTTGTCTCTTGGCTCATATAAGTACCACTGAGCTGAAACAGGGTCGCTGAGCGTACGTAAATCAGCTTTTGTATGTCATTTTGTCGCATTAAACAATGTGGTGTATTGTTTTATGAAATAAACAACACAAATGACATTTGTCATCTATATTTTGGGGATGGTGTATATTCCTTTCAATATATCTAGTGGTGATGGCCTACACTTCTATTGTGAATACTGTTGCTTCTATTGGCACATTCGGGCTGGATTTGTTTATCCAGGCTATAGTTATTTTCTTTTTTCTATTTATATATGGAGCATCCAGTTCACGGAAGTATTAGCCATCTAAAGTTATATCATTATGATTGTTCCCCACGGTTGACTTAGGTGCACTATGATTGACTTGGGTGCATTATGATTGACTTAGATGCATTATGATTGTTCCCCACGGTTGACTTATGTACATTTTTGCTTCTGCTTTAGGTTTTGACTATTATTATTATCAATGGCAGTGGAGTAACGGAAACAGTTTAGTGGCAGGGTAAATTCGTAGCAGTATTTAGTTGTGCCTTTTTTACATCCTAAGTTCTAAGTTTAAATCGCGCTGATGTCGACTTTGCTTTTCATACTTCCGGGGTAGATAATATATGTACCAAAATATGAGAACTTGCACCTAAGTAAGAAATCAATATTATCATTTTTGAATGAAAAGTGTTGGATAGTAAACTTGAAAAAGTGTCGGTCACAATGCATTGAAGTATTTACTAATGTCTATTTACGTTCAGAGTTCAACTCCTACTGGGATCAATTTTGCATTTCATCACTCTTTGATTAATAAGATAAATAATAAGATATTGTGAATCGATACAATCAATTATATCGTTTCTTTATGAATGTGTGGCGTTGTAAAAATGTGAGAAATCATTATTTTTTAGTATTGAAGTCGAGTTAAATGTAGTGCTTAATGTCATAATAGAATAGCTATCGTTAGAAAGAAGTTATGTTTTTAACCTAGAGTGGAACATCTTAGAGTAAATCAAAGTATAAAGTCATTTAAACATATTCTATTTATTTTAGAAAACCATGTTTATATATTATATAATATTTTATATATTTGTAATTTATATTTGAATAGTTATCTTACTATAAGTTTATACTCATGATATATCACAAATCTGACTGAACCTTAGCTATCATCAGTTGCTATCTCTCGACACTTCGTTATTCATTGATCATCATCAATACAGAATTCCTGTTTTTATCATACATTGTCATCGTATATTTATATCCATTTGAAGAGTTGTTGAGTGAATAAGTTGATTACAGTATCCGCCTTTCAGCTAATAAAGTTTGTAATTCCCACAACCGATCACTGTTGCTGTACTGTACTGTATTTTGGCAAAACCATAGAAGAGTCTCTTATTCACACATTTTGGAATTAGAGCAAGTAAGAAAAGAGAGATAGAGTGTGATATAGAGTGAAGGAAAGAGAGAGCGAGAGAGAATGAGAAAGAGAGAGTTCTGAATAATTAGTCGAAGGGATGACTATAGTCTTATTCTTCTTCCTCCAGTATTTTGGTAGTAGAATGGGTAAGAAAAGAGAGCTAAAGAAGACTCTGTACTTGAGCAAGGTAATGAACCTCCATTCCCCATTTATCTGAGGAAGACACTAAGTCATAAACATCAAACTTACTGGAAATTAGTAAGTAACTTTCTAATGATTTCTTTAATCTAAACATAAGGCCAATTTTTGTTGGGACGGATGTGATGCATAGTTGATTGAAGTTAATCCAAAATATCCATCGGGATATCATAAGGGCTCCATAGGGAATCACAAATCTGCATCTTAGGTCTGGTTTCACTGGCATTAAAGGCAAGTGATGGACCCTGCCTCGCGAATAGAGAGGCAGCGTACTGCCTGTAACGTTCCCAGAACGAGACATAAAAGAAGCCCCTAACCAGTCACTCAACCGGCTAAAAAGCAGCCATATTTCCCTTAAATCACATCCTACGGAATTAAACAAAGGAAGGAAATATTAAATAGTGTAGTCCTAAACACACAATATCTGGGGAGGGGGCAGAATCGTCACGGCTGAAGCATTTTTGATTATAGGTCTATGAAAACAGGGATGACCTGGGGCTAAAAAACAACAACAATAGTATTCTCAGATGGTGCGGTAACATTTTCTCAAAATAGGAAAACTGCATCCCATACGAGCTAACTAGGAAGCCGTTACATATAGACCTACTAGAAATAGCAACCAAATCTCCCTCAAATCAAACCCTACTGTCCTGAAAAAGGAAGGACACATTGGATAATGTAGTCATAGATACACAGTATCTGATATAAAGGCGTGTTTGGGATGGCTGGAATGCTTTAAATTATAAGTTTCTTCAATCATGGCAGAACCTGATGTTAATCAACAACAACTGCATTACATAGGGAAAATATCTCCAGTTAAACGACACAATTAAACATATCTGTAATAAGTACACAGCTTTATGTTATTGGATTAGTCTGGAAGAAGGGGGTGTGCCCATGGTTTTTGTTAGGCCCCTGAGACCGGTGAGATCGATGCGATTAATATTCTTCTTGGACAGTTGCAAGTCGACGGCTGCAGGAAAATATGGACATGCAGGGAATTCTAAAGAGCCTACGTTCTACAGAGGAAGAAATAAGCGTAGTGGTTAATACAAGTTCTGGGGGTGGACGCAATATGGGAAATGAGAGGAGGAAAGCGAGTGAATTGGGAGTACCTGACAAGAGATAGCACGATAAAAAGTAGATCCGACGTGCATAGGCTACTACAGTAGCGGTAGAAAGGCAGAGAGAAGAGACAGCACGTCTGTGGGCCAAGCGTTAGAGTGTGTTGGCGAGTGACTTCATGCCAATCAGTCGGATGGTCTTTTTTGTATGTAGCCTAGAATATTTGTATGTACGGCAGCTGTACTGTCCCAGAGGAATAAGCTGGAAGTCTAATATTTTATCCACGCTGCTGTTTTCCTTATATACTCCACAATATTGCTAGTATTTATTTTATCAAACTTCAGTGAATGAAGGTCATGACCAACCCTAGAACAATTTGATAATTTGAACAGAAGACTAAGATACAAAAGTAGATATTCTTTTGATCTACCTGTACTTCAGCTAATATTTAATACTATATACAACACATCTTAATCCTACTTATCTCTTACTAATACAACGCCTTACCACCTGGATTTAACTGTATGTTATCCATCATTGTTTATCATATTGCTAAAATAAGAACATCACCTTGCTCCCACTATGCATTCTCAATGTATGTCCATACCTCATATAATAACTATTCAATGGTGACCACCTGCTTACAGCAAGTAATATATTTCCATTGCCTTCTCATATTCATACCAGACAAACCTTCTTTATCACTACTAAGTTATGACGCTTCTGATTCTAAGTTACCTTATCTTCTCTTGATGTCAGTCTTGAAAGCAAATTAACATTATCTTTGCAGTTGAACATAATATCTGACAGCAGCCACACTATTTTATCTTTAGTTGCTCTCTCGCACTACAGCCGTGTCTCTGTCTCATTCATTAAAAAACAGCTGCAATTTATGCAGTCTCAGAGAAATAGTGACATACGGAGACAGCGTCATATATACTACATACATACATATATATATATATATATATATATATATATATCCGTAATTGTTGCTGTGACGCTGTGTATTACTTCAAAAGGGCTCTATGTG
>JAOPJM010345125.1:0-11694 GCA_027124095.1 Muusoctopus leioderma | reverse complement strand
TATATATACACACACACACACACACGTGGGGGGGGGATAAATTGATAAATACATATCTGTACTGTAAAAGTACAAGATTTCAAGATGAAGATGATTCCATTTAGAGTCAAAACTTGAGTCAGATCATTCACTCATTTCCCATACGTAGAGAAATGCGTAGAGAAGACGTATTTACATTTGTCAACGTGTTTATTTACACATTTACGCTGCCACGGTTAATATCTTGTACTTTTACAGTACAGATATGTATTTATCCTATATCTCAGCTTCTTAGTGCGCTATTTAATATTATATATATATATACATACATATCGCGAATCTCTTTATTACATTCGTGGGTCTTATCATAGCCTTTGATACAATCCGCAGCGATAAGTTATGGAAGATTAGCAGGCTCAGAATTGTTATATTCTATGTTAGTATTGTGGCTCTTGTCATGTGCAGCATGGCGGTGAAGTGGGAGAACCGTTCTCAAAGACCAACATGTCATGTTCAGGTAAGTACTTCGTCCAGCATTGTCCAGGAGATATTCGTAGTCACACCATATGATGCATTCAACAACAGCGAAGAGGTCGGTCACATTAGATACGGAACAGATAGACCGCTATACATTATTAACCACTTTATAGTGGTCACTTGTTTAAGACAAGTAACAACTATAAAGTGATGAATAATATATCTCGTCTAGCTCCACCGGGTCTATAGAGTATGCTATGAAGTGTAGGTTCGTCTGGATAGCTCTCCACTATTACCAAGTATATGCGTTAGTACCTTATCCAAACATATAGTTCATGTAGCAAAGTTATTTACAAAAGATTATCATCGATATGTATCTATTGCTGGGTGTTCTCTCTCTATATATATATCTCTCTCTCTATATATATATATATATCTCATACACACACCATTGCGATCCGTCGTTGTCTCATAAGACTGGCGAAGCTTTCAGTTTGTTGCCAGATAAGGTCAAATCAGGAGGAAACAAGAATGGAATATTTGTATATAGTTCATTGGACAGACAGGCACCACCATGCAGCTAACCAGTACCTCTCGTACTTTTATGATAGGCCACTCATTACGCCTGTTTTGTCAAGAGTCACGGCAGACTTGAAGTAGGCTGTAAATTTCACTGTCTCCGACCCATAAATCCTTCAAACTGTTCGCTAAAGTTCCGACGAAAAATATCCTACAACTGCTCAAGCTCGATTGACAAATGCTCGTTCATATCATTCAGCGACCGTAGCGTTATTTTGTTGTGAATATGTTAAACTGGAGATTCAATAAATGGCTTTCGTGTCCTCGTGGCTTTGCTAAAATAAATACAAACTTCATATTTGTCCACTACTCGAAACTTGATATTCTACACCATTCCTAATCTGAAGCGTAATCCAAGTACGATTTAAATGAGCTTATGTGTGTTATCTACACCTATTGCGGTATAGTGTAGTTTAAACTTTGCCGGACATAATTCTCTGGAGAGACAAGGAATGCTTTCGCATTCTCCACCCCTATCTCACTCTCCCACACAATGTTAACGCACGTCAAGATATTGTTTCAATTCTCAACTAGCACTAATACTGATAAATTGGATGTCTCTAGAAACTAATGATAGCTGGAGTTTAGCAGCCCTTTGTTTTATGTCACTTAAAGTTGACTGCTCTAAGCTTAAGGATCTGGCTTCAATCCCCATTTAGGTCCACAAACATGCCTTATAGTTTTAGGAAGATCACCTATATTTCATCTGCTAGCCCCTCTTGGGTGTGTATTATCACTCCTTGAATTGCAACTAGCAGGTGTCTATATTCGATTTCGGGTCGATCTCTGATTTTACGCATTCACATATTTAACCTTTATTAAGACAATAGCTGCAGTGAAAGTAGAAAAATGCTGGGTACATACTCCGAGTCGGGTTCTCTTCAAATTTCCGAAATTGCCTGAGAGCAGTGTAACAGTTTTTCCTTTGTGTAAAATGCCCGAGAAGGCATGAGCTCAGGACGTCGTCGGGGAGGCACTAAATAATTTTTTTTTTTTTCTAGTGGAAATTTAGTAAGAGTCTTGACCTGTTAGTATAACCAAGGAATCTCCAGTTCAGAATAAGTTTTACAGGCATGGAAATGTGTTAAACCGGGGCAAGGTCGAAGGTCTGAAGAACAACAATACTGTCCTTCCGCACGCACCCAATATACACGGATCACCGAACTTCTGCACTCATGTGTGGAACAGATCCAACGGCCAACTGAGTCAATTGTGAAGATCGTGTTCTATAATCTTCATGTCTGAGAGTTTTTCTCTGTCTTGTGTCTATTGTCAAAGAAGTCGAGTGACGAATGAATCTGATGTCAGGTAAATTCGTCACCGATGAAACCCTCATCACCTTATTCTAGAAATCACATTAAGGAGAAAGTGGGTGTGGACAAAGAAATCCTACCTTCGAGTTAATTTTATGAAAGGGCGGTGAGTGTCGCACGTTTGACTTGGTTGAGAAGTCCTACTATTCAGTTTGGTCAGAGCAGAGAGTGGTTGAGATTTTGGGGTAGACTGATCATTGAATGGCTGCCTCCTTTTATATATTCATATTTATACATTGGTGTAATACCCTCATTTATATCATCGTGCGTCTTATTGAATTGGGTCGGATTGTACTATTTTATAATATTGTATTTGTGTTTATGCTAACAAGAAAATAATATAGGAATAAACATATTAGTTCTCACATTAGTACAAGACTACAGGTTTGTTTGTTGCGGAAAGGTTTAGTCGATTTAATGGAATCTAGTCCATTCTTGGACTGGTAAAGGCGCGTGGCTTATTAGTTATGTGGTTGGGCTCACAATCGTAAAGACGTGGGTTCGATTCCAGACCGAGCAGCGCGTTGTGTCCTTGAGCAAGCCACTTTATTTCACGTTGTTCCAGTTCACTCAGCTTGTACTCTCAGCCGCTAAACGCCACGGAAACTGGAATAAGCTCCGGCCTAATGGACCTATAAGCTTGAAAAAGACTTTAACTAGTTCATTACTGGTACTTATTTTAGCAACCTACTACCTTAAAAGGCAAAGAGAAATCCATTGGGATTTGAGCTCAGAACATCGAGAAATGAAACTAAATACTCTACTTCTAACATGTTGGCATTTCCAAGGAGCAAAACAAATGTAGGATAGATTTCTCATACTGATAAAAAGCCACAAAACAGTGGTGGGAGTGGCTCCATCGATACGATCGAACTTTGCACATGAGTGGTATTTATTTTCCTGGTTCCGAATAAACCTAAATACTATAGAGGCGAATTGACAGTCGTTAGCGCGTCGAACAAAATGCCTTACAGTATTCGTTCCGGATCACTGCGCTTTAAGTTCAAATCCCACCGAGTACTGGGTTCGATATAATCGCCTAAAATTCTTGAAAGCGGTGCTCCAGTATGGTCACAATGCAAAGACTGAAACTAGTAAAAGAAGAAAAAAATTAAGCTGGATACGTGAAAAGAAAAGGGCATATGAAAGAAGTTTGTTTATAAAGAAATGCGTATATGAAGTAAATGCACATAAGAGAAATTGGAAGAAACTGCATTTGTATATCGAATAATAATCACACTGAAAAATAACAAAGTTAATCAATATTATAATTCTGTTTATAACTTAAATAAAAATGTGTTCATTACCATTTGGTTGACATGACTTGCTTGTAAAAGTTCCGTGTTACGACTGAAAGAATGTCCGTGCATTTATTTCTAGATATTCGACCAAAGAGGTAACTTTTCATTGTTAGCAAACAGTAATTTCTTTGAACATTTCTATAGAGGAGGGAGAAATAGGATCTTCATCATTTCGCAAACGATGAAAGTGAAATCACTCTGGGGATCGAAACTAGGTTACAGATGCTTGGCTGAATAAAGATTAGAAAATTGATGAGTGTTTTTAAAATGTTTAGTATGAGTCGAATTCTAATTAAGACTCTAATTAAGAAACTTATTTATTTGAGAAACAGAGGGTTAACATTTGAAATAAATGTCATCCGCATTATAAATTCTCGTGGGGATAAATGCGAAATGGACATAAATATTGATATAAATATATAAATAATAATTACGAAGAAATTAAAGATAAGCTTCAAAACTGGATGTTGACATAGATATATTGATTTACTGCAGTAATTCAACGATTCAAGGGATGGAAGGCAGCAATAATCTTGAAAAGCAAATACGATGAGACAGAAAGAAAGTGATAGATTAGAAGATAATCCTACTGCTAATTGTATCTCGTCTTATATGTTACAGCTTGACTGGAGACAGGAGAAACCTAGTCATTAATATAAGATTTATCTTCTAGGCAATGAAACAAGTAATAACAGTAGAGCAGGTGTAGATAAACCAAGGCACGTTATTTGATTGGATGAGAAGTAATTTTATGATCGTCGGTTGTATGGATGCGTGTTTTTTAAAACAGATTCTGCTCTATTGAATTTAATAATATAATTACGAACCAAGAGGAAGCCTCTGCGTACGATTACTCAACCTATAAGAAATATCTGCAAAATCTCCTTCGAATCACACCCTGCCATCTTAAAAGGAAGGAAGGACACATTAGACAAAAGATAGGGTGGTCATGGCTGCAACGTCTTTTATCATAGGTCTGCTTGATCAGAGCTGTCTTGGGGCTAAACAAGAACAGCCATAATATAATCATTTACCAAAAAATAAAACTAAGATATTCGCATTTGGCGATATACCGTATTAAATAGACCGAGAATTTTAAAAACATGTCTTAAGACTGTTAATTAAAGAAATTGACGAAAATCTTAATTGAAGAAAAATTTCCTATAGCGCTGACTAAATTAATGGATCGTTAGTTGATAATGCAGAGGCGCAATGTTTAACGGTTCATTGTTGCAAACAATTTAATCTATTTATCATATTTTCTATTTATTGATGAGTTTCTGGTTGATTGACATGGTTGTTAACTCTCACTTGAATTGCATTCTCCATATTCCAGCATAAAACAAAACAAAAAAATCTTGGTTTTTACCCTACGAAGCTTAACAGTAGTTAAATGAAGACTAAATAGGTGTTATTTACCAGGAATATAGCGGCGAATTGGTAAAGTTGTTAGCGCGTCGGTCAGAATATCTTGCAGCATTCGTTCCGGTTCACTGTGCTCTGAGTTCAGATCCCACCGAGGTGAACTTTCATCCTTTTGGGGTAGATAAATAAAGTACAGGTCTAGGGCGCTGGAATGGCGGAATCATTAGAGCGTCGAGCGGGATGCCTTGCGGTATTTCTTCCGACTCTTAATGTTCTGAGTTCTAATCCCGTCGTGGCCTACTTGGGGGGGGGTAGACTTATTTAGTCGCCCGGTTTAACACCACCGCCTGGCGCTTGGGTGCTTTTAGCGGAGAATACTCTGTTGCAAGCATTCGGGCCAGGTCTCCGGTCTGAGGATACCGTCCTCCCTCCCGCCCACCAGTCTCGGAGGCCCTAAAAAAGGGTAATGGGCACTGTCTTCCCTCCTGACTAACTGATAAAAAAATGGAGACTTAATAGGTTTTATTTACCAGGAATGTGGCACCAGCGAATCCAGTATTCAATAATATGATAGTGCTGATAAAAAAAAGTGATAACATTTTCGGGAAAAACAGTTATGGTTTGTTTTGTGCGTTGTTTTAATTATTTTTTTTGTTTTTAACATCCTAAGCTGGGTTCTGTGACCCAATCTTAAATTATGTAAATAATATTGAGGATTTCGTAGAAATAGAATCGAATTGTATACAGTGGAAAACACTTCTAATAAATGTAAGAAATTATTTTCTAATAAACCCTTACGATATTTTTCCATTACCAAAACAAATCATGAAACAGTAAAATCACTTGTAAAATTTAAGCTGTGTCAGTCTTCTTTTGTTCCGATCGAGAATTGATAATTAGCAGGTGCACGATGCCACCCGGTTCCTGGTGCTAGCCACACAATTCTGGTTTAAATCTTATATGAATCTTTGCCGCTAGTTGTTTCAACCAAGAGTTTCGTAGTCTCTCGACCTGCTAAAAATAGCAGCCATATTTCTCTAAAATCGCACCCTACTGGTTTTTTTTTAAAGGACACATTGGATAATGCAGTCCGGGGGTCCACAATGCCTGAAAAAATACGGAATTGACTTTGATCATAGATCTGCTCGATCAGAGCTGACATGAGACAAAACAAAAACAATAACTACAAAGATGTAAAGAAAATATTAGTAGTGTTCTGCCAATTCATAACCACTTCGACTGCGAACTATGCCAGTTCGTGTACTGATAAACCTGAAACCACAGTATTCTACTTGAAATAAATCATCATTCATGGGAAATTATTCTTTCCTTAAAAGAAAAGAAAATTTCCCATTCGTTTGCAATAAACATATGTATTTCTATTCAAATATTTTTGGATATAAATACATATTTCATAAAATGGTTAAGAGTTGATACTACTTTTCTCTCTTAAAATGATAAAATTATCAAAGATTATAATTACCTCAAGCTATATACACAGCTTGAGGTAATTACTTCTGTAAACTAACAGAAGTTAGTTTACTCCATATAGTTTCATCTCTTTCTTTTTTCAGAGTTGAAAGCGCGCTGCTTATACTTTTTTCCTTTCACCCTTCCGGGGTCGACCAAATTTAGTGGGTTGATTTAAACGATGGTACGCTTGGCCGACAAAATTATGCTTACGTCAAATAAGAAATGTTTTATATTTGGTTGTATATGATAATCAAAGGAGGAGGCACAGTGTCTCTGACCTTTGCCGGCCCTCCGAGACTGATGAGATTTATGCAGTTGATGTTCAGCTAGAACGTCTGTAGATCACTCTCTGTAGGGAAAACGTGAGAGGGGATATTCCAGAGGGTTACATTTATGGGTAGGAATGATTGGGAGACGTGTTTAGTTCTGATTTTGAGAGGTGAAACAGAGTAAGGTTAAAGAGAAAATGGGAGACAGGTGGAACGATGAGCCTTAATAGTGAGGCTACGCAGAGACGTAGTTTCGAGTAGGAGGGGCCATTGCAGTGGTGATAGAAGGAGCAGGCAGAAGAAACAGCGTGAGTCTGTGAGTTAGAGGTTACAGAATGTTTGATTGAATCTTTGCCAATCGCTCGAATGGCTTTCTTTTTGATATGGTCAAGGATGTTAGTATGTGTAGAAGCAGCACCTCCTGTATATGTGAGCTATACTCTAATGTGGGTTCTACTTGAAATTTGTAGAGGTTAAGCAACTGGTCGGGTATGAGGTATTTCCCGGCTCTAAAAAGGAATCCTAGTATTTGTAATGAAGTGTTGGCAATGTTATACATGTGGGCTCAATATGAGGGATCCATCAGAGATTATGAGGTCAAGCATTTGTAGCAACTTTGAAGGTTTTAGTTGTGTGTTGTTTATGATTATAGAGGGTGTGGGACAAGACTGTTTCCTTCATATATATAGTGATCAATTCTTTGTATTGTTGAATATGTGCGTGCTGTTATCTTTCCATTAAAGGATGCTCTCGGGGTCTCTGTATATGTAGTCAGTGTATGTAAGGTGTTTAGATTGCGTTCGGGTGACGCCTGTGTGCAGAATATTGAAGAGGATTAAATAATAGTATCTTCTGCATAGGATGTGTGTATTGTTGGAAGTGACAGCAAGTAGGTGGTTAATGTAGAGAAGGAAGAGTGTGAGAGACATTACGCCAGAGTTGGTAAAGTGTGGGTAGAAGATAGATTGCAGCTTGCGCCGACGGGGATAACAGAAAACCTCGTATCCAATAAATAATGGACAGATGTAGAGCATAGCTGGGAAAGTTAACGAAGAGATTTTGATGCCAAACACTGTCGAAGGCTTTGCTGATTTCAAAGTTCTCAAAAAACCGAATTGAAAAACAAGAATTATTTCATATATATACATTTTTTGTTTACAAACGAAAAAAAAGGTATTCAATACATGTTGTAGAGGTTATATGTTTTAGGAATAAGTTTTATAATTCATTTCGTTGCTACTCAGAGTTTCACATCACGTGCGCTTGTTCAGGCAACTAGATATATATACAGTGTGTGTATATATATATATACACACTCACATACAATGTTCGCTAGAGCCCAATGTCAGAATATAGATACGTTTGTAGAGATATTTAAAATACTTTCTGTTAGCTTAAACTTTACAGAACTATCTCAACTCTAGACGCTTTTGCGTCAACTAGCTTTAATTTCTTTCTCATCTATATTATAGAATATCAAACAAACAGCACGGGGTTCGCAAACCGTTTCTGTTTTATTTACCACTGTTGTCTTCATTATTCAACGAAATTAGAACACATTTAAGGTACTCTCATGTAGACAAATGCTTTGGCAAACATATCATTTTCAAACGAACGAATTTTTCATGGAGGAAATATAAGCAAAATAAGTGATCATTATAATGTAACATTGAAAATAATGAAATAATGTATGTTTAACAATATATAATATTACATTGGTATTTATTTTATATTGATAAGCAAGTTACACAATCAACAGTAACAATGCGTCAATGCTGCTAAAGTATTTAATGAGGAGACGTTTTTGTCTTTGTAATTATATATCGTGTTTGTAGTTTAAAAGAAAAAGAAATTACAACAATACAACTTCAGAATATTTCTTTCGAATATAATTGTTTCCAATTCATTATTTCCATATTATGTTCTCGATCCAATCTTAAACAAAATTAAATTTTAAAAATGGCTTCACATATTTCACGAATTCAATGCTTCTAATTAATTTCTTTTCTTTTTTAACGTTGTCCTTTATTACTGTAGAAACACAATACCTTACACTGACTTTACTGCTAGGTATAAACCCACACATGAAAGTAATGTAATAATAGATCAGTATTTTCTTTTTCTTTCGCTGTCATGTTTGTCTACGATGGATCCAGCTTCAACGTAAAGCAATTCATATTGAAAACAATCTAAAAATACCAATCATCATCCAAACCAAAAACAAAAGAACGGTTTCATTGTACGCAGCACACTATCGTCAAGAATATGGCGGTGAGTGACCGGAAACGGTGGAGCGACGAATTAGATGTCATGTGCTATTGAGTTAAGACCCTTTACGTTCTCAGTTCAATTCCACCGAGGTTAACTTTGCTTTACACCTTTCCGTGTTCGATAAAAAATGCTCGAGTCGATTTAATCAACTGTTCCCTTCCCAAAATTCGTGGCCTTGTGCCAATGTTAGAAAACATTATTAGCAAGAAAGCCAATTTGCTTCATTTACGCAGCTGATATTCTTGTGAGAGAAGCAGAAATGTTAGAATCGTCCATTCTATCTCCCATAAAAATAAGGTGTTTTAGAATGTGATTCTACTTCCTATAAAATATAAGGGTTTTTAGAATATTCCATTATATCTCCCTTAAAATATAAGGTATTTAAGCCTGATTATACAGAACCCAATAATTGTGTACGATAAGAGACAGAAAATGAAACACAAGTATAAATACCTTACTGCATTTAGTTTCGTCCCTTTACTCTCCCAGTTTAGAATCCCGCCGGAGTCAGCTTTTCTTTTAGTCACCCAAGAATAGTATCATAATTACGGAGTACATATTGGGTTCGATTCTGTCGGCCATAGACTTCGGCTGTAAATGTGGGTCCTTGAGTCAATGTAAGAGGTCATTATTATCAAGAACATACCGCGGTGGATGGAAGAATCAGTAGAGCGTCGGACAAAATGTCTTAAGGTATTTAGTTACGACACGTTACGTTCTGAGTTGAAACTCAGTCGGATTCAACTTTTCCTTTCATCCTTCCTGGGTTGATAAAATAAGTACCAGTTAAGTACTGAGGATATTTAATAACCTAACTCCTCCCAGAAATCTGTGGCCCCGTGCCTGCCTAAGTTAGAAGTCTTTATTATCAAAAGCGTTATCTACTGTATTCAAGGCGGAGAATTAGCAGAATTGTTAGAGCGTCGGATAGAATGCCTTGTGATATTCGTTCCGGCTCTCTGCTCTCTGTGTTCAAATCCCACCTAGGTCAACTTTTCATTTCATCCTTTCGGGGTCGATAAAGTACCAGTCTAGTACTAGGGTTTATTCTCTCTCTCTTTCTCTCTCTCTCTCTGGATTGTGCCTGTAAAAATAAGTCCAGCCTTGTTACATTGTATCACGCTGGTTTGGCCTGAGATTTGTGTTAAGGGTACACGTGTCGGTGGAACTTACAACTCACACGTTAGGAGTAGGAATTTCCCAAGTAGGAATTCTGTTGGTCGAAGAACAGAATGCCTATTGTCGAGACCGACAGAGAATCCATCACCAACCATCTTCGTTGTACAAAGTGTTAAAATTCCCTCACCCACCTCAAACAAAAAGGGAGATTTTTTTGTGACTAATAAAAAGATATCAATATCTATCGATAATTTAACATTATTTTATTGGTAGTAGGTTCGGATCCTGTGGAGTATACATTGCTTTTCTCCCACTGGGTTAGATAAAATAGTTTTGCAAACTGATCCAGTATTCAGCTTCATCCCAAAGGTCGTCAATCGTCTCAGTCAGCCTAACTACTGATTTCTCAACTTGGTTCTGATTGTGAACCATGATTGTTTTGTATACAACAGTCAATTCTATGTTAAACAAATCACAAACAGAAATCAATGGCTGGACGAATATCTTACTCTATTATAGAGATTCTATTACGACGATACTACAATATTATTCTACAGCGAAATAAAATTATAACCGACAACTCCAAGTTGTGGATAGATGTAGGATAATTTAATATATATAATATCTGGCACTGAATTCCTACAGCACCACAGTAAAAGTAGAATAGTTATAAAAGGTTATAAAACTGCAGGTTTAAAATTGAATCGGAACGATCTTCGAAATATGTTATATTTACAAAGAGTCTGGGAAAGACAACAATGAAAAACGGATCCTTAAATGTAAAAAAAAAACACACACACACACACACAAATCATTAAAGAAACGATGTATGCTCTATCATTAAGGAAACAATGAGTGGGAACGTATGTCATGAGTTTGCAGTGAAAGTATTTTAAGGGATGGTTTCAAATGTTAAACAAGTTGACATTTTCAACTCCATCATCGTTATACGGGATCACAAATTAATGGGTCCAGCTGATTGGCAACGATTAACTCACCAGCATGCTGCAACAACTAGATACACCGCTTTCATAATAGTTTCTGCTCCTCTGAACTACAAGCTGCGTACCTTCTCCACCTAATCTTAAATGATGCGCCCACCGTTTCTCCAATTGCCACCTCTCCTTTATCTCACTAAACCCCCCCACCCCCACCCCACCCGCCACTAAACGCTTACACAATTCTTCCTTCCCAGAAACGCATCCCTCTGTAGCCCATAACTACTCAGGTTTTTAGCACAGGCAACCGCTTCAAATGCAGCAACCAATGAGGACTTAAAAAGTTCATGAGCGTTGCCCTTCCTTCGTCTAAATAAGTTCATGAAACGTTATTAAAATACTATTAGCCGAAATTATCACTTCTAACAGATATACTAGCATATAACCACTCTACTATATACTTCAGATAACTATATACAACAGATAACTACCCTGCTATGTACCACAGTATAGATATAAAGATATCTACCCTGTATATATATATATATATATATATATATATATATATATAATGAAAAATAAGTTGAAAATGCACTTGGAGTCTTTAAGA